>PVKU01000626.1:292880-432783 GCA_004027475.1 Anoura caudifer
TCTGCTGCATAGAATTCCATTGTGTAAATGTACCATAGTTTCTTGATCCATTCATTTACTGATGGGCACCTAGGTTGCTTCCAACACTTGGCTATTGTAAATTGTGCTGCTATGAACATTGGGGTGCATAGGTTCTTTTGGATTGGTGTTTCAGGGTTCCTAGGATATAATCCTAGCAGTGGAATTGCTGGGTCAAAAGATAGGTCCATTTCTGGTTTTCTTAGAAAATTCCATACTGCTTTCCATAGTGGTTGTACCAGTCTGCAGTCCCACCAACAGTGCATTAGGGTACCGTTTTCCGCTACAACCTCTTCAACACTTGTTTGTTGCTTTGTTTATGATGGCCATTATGACTGGTGTGAAGTGGTATCTCATTGTGGTTTTAATTTGCATCTCTCTGATAGCTAGCAATATCGAGCATATTTTCATGTGTCTCTGGATCCTCTGTATGTCCTCCTTGGAGACGTGTCTGTTCAAGTCTTTTGCCCATTTTTTTAATTGGGTTGCCTGTCTTCTTAGGATGGAGTCATGTAAGTTCTTTATACATTTTGGAGATTAAACCCTTGTCTGCGATATCATTGGCAAATATGTTTTCCCATACGGTTGGTTCTCTTTTTATTTTAATAATGTTTTCTGTAGCTGTGCAGAAGCTTTTTATTTTGATGAGATCCCATTTGTTTGTTCTTTCCTTTATGTCCCTTGCTCTAGGGGACATATCAGAAAACGTTGCTGCGTGAAATGTCTGAGATTTTCCTGCCTATGTTCTCCTCTAGGACTTTAATGGTGTCATGGCTTATATTTAAATCTTTTATCCACCTTGAATTTATTTTTGTGTATGGTGTAATTTGGTGTTCAAGTTTCATTTTTTTGCATGTAGCTGGCCAGTTCTCCCAACACCACTTGTTGAAGAGGTTACTTTTACTCCATTTTATGTTGTTGCCTCCTTGGTCAAATAATAATTGACCGTAGAGAATTGGATTTACTTCTGGGCTCTCTGTTCTATTCCACTGGTCCAGTTGCCTGTTTTTGTGCCAGTACCAGGCTGTTTTGATTACAGTGGCCTTGTAATACAGTTTGATGTCAGGTATTGTGATTCCTCCTACTTTGCTCTTCTTTCTCAAAATTGCTGCAGCTATTTGAGGTCATTTATGATTCCATATAAATTTTTGAAGTGTTTGATATATATCTGTGAAATATGCCATTGGTACTTTAATAGATATTGCATTGAATCTGTAAATTGCTTTGGGTAGTATGGACATTTTGATGATGTTAATTCTTGCAATCCATGAACACGGTATATGTTTCCATTTGTTTGTGTCTTCTTTGATTTCTTTCTTCAGTATTGTGTAGTTTTCTGCAATCAGGTCTTTTACCTCCTTGGTTAGATTTATTCCTGGTATTTTATTTTTCTTTTTGCTATATCAAATGAGATTTTTTTTTTCTTGATTTCTGTTTCTGCTGTTTTATTGTTGATATACAAAAATGTCCTTGATTTCTGGATATTGACTTTGTATCTGGCTGTTTGGCCAAATTTATTTATTAGGTCAAGCAGCTTTTTGGTCAAGTCTATAGGATTTTCTATGTACACTATCATGTCATCCGCAAATAATGATAGTTTTGTTTCCTACTTTCCAATTTGGATGCCTTTTCTTTCCTTTTCTTGTCTAATTGCTGTGGCCAATATTTCCAATACTATATTGAATAGAAGTGGTTAAAGTAGACAACCTTGTCTTGTTCTTGATTTTAATGGAAAAGATTTGAATTTTTGCCCATTTAGTATGATGTTGGCTGTAGGTCTCTCATATATGGCCTTGAATATGTTGAGGAATGCTCCCTCTATTCCCACTTTGCTGAGTGTTTTTATCATAAATGGGTGCTGTACCTTATCAAATGCTTTTCTGCATCTATTGATATGATCATGTGATTTTTGTCTTTACTTTTGTTTATGTGATGTATTACACTTACTGATTTGTGAATGTTGAACCATCCTTGCATGCCTGGGATGAATCCCACTTGGTCATGGTATATTAACTTTTTAATGTATTGTTGGATGTGGTTTGCCAATATTTTGTTGAGGATTTTAGTGTGTAGGTTCATCAGCGATATGGGCCTGAAGTTTTCTTTCTTTGTTATGTCTTTATCTGGTTTGGGAATTAGAATGATGCTGGCTTCCTAAAAAGAGTTTGGGAGTCTTCCATCATTTTGGATTTTTTTGAAAAGTTTCTGAAGGATAGGGGTTAGCTCTTCCTTAAATGCTTTGTAAAATTCTCCTGTGAAACCATCTGGTCCAGGGCATTTGTGTGTCAGGAGTTTTTTGATTACTGCTTCTATTTCATATGCTGTTATTGGTCTATTCAGGCTTTCTGCTTCTTCTTCATTGATTTTTGGGAGATTATATTTTTCTAGAAACTTGTCCATTTCACCTAGGTTTTCAAATTTCTTGGCATACAGTTCTTCATAGTAATTTCTTACAATCCTTTGTTTTTCTGTGGTGTCAGTTGTACTCTCTCCCCTTTGATTTCTGATTGTGTTTATTTCAGTCCTATCTCTTGTTTTCTTGATGAGCCTGCTTAAAGGCTTGTCAATTTTGTTTATCTTTTCAAAGAACCAGCTTTTGGATTCATTGATCCTTAGAATTGTGCTTTTAGTCTCTATGTCATTTAATTCTGCTCTGATCTTGGTTATTTCCTTCCTTCTACTTGCTCTGGGTTGTCTTTGTTGTTGTTCCTTGAGTTCTTGTAGGCATAGGGTTAAGTTGTTTGTTTGAGATGTCTCTATCTTTTTTAGGTAGGCCTGTATTGCTATGAACTTTCCTCTGAGGACCGCCTTTGCTGTGTCCCATATGTTTTGGGTCATTGCAAGTTCATTTTCATTTGTTTCCAGAAACTTTTTGATTTCCTCCCTAATTTCATTCTTGACCCATTCATTGTTTAATAGCATGCTATTCAATCTCCATGATTTTGAGGACTTTGTGTTATTCCCTTTGGGGTTGGTTTTTAGTTTTAGTCCCTGTGGTTGGGGAAAATGCTTGGTATGATTTCAGTTTTCTTAAATTTGTTGAAGTTAGTTTTGTGTCCTATCATGTAGTCTATCTTTGAGAATGTTCCATGTGCATTAGAAAAGAATGTGTATTTAGTTTCTTTGAGATGAAAGGCTCTATATATATCAGTTAAGTCCATTTCATCTAGAGTGTTGTTCAATGCCACAATATCTTTGTTGATATTTTGTTTAGAAGATCTGTCCATTTTTGACAGTGGGGTGTTAAAATCGCCTACTATAATTGTGATGTTGTCAATATCTTTCTTGATGTCCTCTAAGTTTTCCTTGATGTATTTAGGTGCTCCTAATGTTGGGTGCATATATATTTATAATGTTTATGTCTTCCTGGTGGATTCTTCCCTTGAGTATTATGAAGTGACCTTCTGTGTCTGTCTTTATGGCTCTTCTTTTGAAGTGTATTTTGTCTGATATGAGTATTGCTACCCCGGCTTTTTTTTTCCTGTTCATTTCCTTGGAAAATTTGTTTCCAGCCCTTCAGTTTGAGTCTGTGTAAGTCTTTTGTGCTGAGGTGGGTCTCTTGTATGCAGCATATGTGTGGGTCATGCTTTCTTATCCATTCAGCTATTCTATGCCTTTTGATTGGAACATTTAATCCATTTACATTTAAGGTTATTATTGATAGGTACTCATTCATTGTCATTTTTGTACCTGTGTTCCTCTCCCTCTCTTTCTCTTTTCCTTCCTTTCCTTAAAGTGGACCGTTTAGTATCTCTTGCAGAGCTGGTTTGGTAGAGGTGTATTCTTTTAGACTTCTTTTGTCTGGGAAGCTCCTTACTTGGCCTTTTATCTTGATTGAAAGCCTTGCTGGGTAAAGTAGTCTTGGTTGCAGGCCTTTGGTTCTCATTACTTGGAATATTTCTTGCCATTCTCTTCTAGCTTGCAGTGTTTCCATTGAGAAGTCAGCTGCTAACCTTATTGGGGCTCCCTTGTATGTTACTTCCTTTATATCCCTTGCTGCCTTTAAGATTCTCTCTTTGTCTTGGAATTTTGCCATTTTAATTATGGTGTACCTTGAAGTGGGCCTCTTGGGTTGCTCTTGATTGGGACTCTCTGTGTTTCCTGGATTTGTGTGACATTTTCTCTCATCAAATTAAGACGTTTTCCCATCATTACTTTTTCAAATAGGTTTTCTATTCCTTGCTCTTCTTCTCCCTCTGGTATCCCTATTATATGGGTATTATTACCTTTCATGTTGTCTTGTATTTCTTTGAATTCCTCTTCATTCTTTCTAAGCCTCTTTTCCTTTTCTTGCTCTTTCTGCGTGTTTTTTTCTACTTGGTCCTCCAACTCGCTGATCCGATCATCTGCTTCTTCGATTCTGCTTTTCATTCCTTCCACTGTGTTCTTTAGTTCAGAAATTGTATTTTTCATTTCCTCTTGGCCCTTATTTATAGTTTCTATTTCCTTTTTCATGTTGATATAGTTTGCAGTGAGTTCCTCGTAGCTTCCCTGTAGTTTCTGGTAGCTCATTGAGAGCTCTTGGAGCTTCCTGACAACCATTGCTTTGAACTCAAAATCTGATAGTTGAGTTGCCTCCATTTCATTTAACATTTTTTTCTGTGGCTTCCTCCTTTTCTTTTTTTTGGGTATTGTTTCTTTGTCTTCCCATTGTTTGTGAGGCTCTTCTTGTTAGGTTCAGTTTCTTAAATGGATTTGTTCTGGTTTCCTGGGTTTATGGTGTGAACTTCTGTGGTAGAATTCCTGTGAGATTCAGTGGTACTGTCTCATTCAAGTATTCTGGTGTTCACAGCTTCCAGTGTCTCAGCTGTTGAAATGCCCCCTCCCTGGGACCAGCTCTGGTCTTCCCACAGTTCCAGGGTTTATTTATTTATTTTTTGTTTTGTTTTTGTCTCACTTGTAGGTGTTTAAAAAGAGAAAAGAGGAAGAAAAAAAAGAAAAGAAGAAAAAGAAAATGAAAAAATGAAAAGAGAATAAAGAAAAGCTGAATGAAAAAGAAAAGAAAAACTGAGAAAGGATGAAGAAAGAAGCTTGGAAAGAAAGGAAGAAGGAATAAAACAATAAAGAAGTAACGAGAAGCAAAACGAGTTGAGGGGTAAAAAAGGTAAAAATAATGAAAAATTAATAATAAAAAAAGAGAAAAAAGCACCCCCTTATAACACACAAAGAAAAACAAAACAAAGCAAAACAAAACACCAAAACACCAACTCTTGCTGTTATCAATCTTGCCAAGCTAGTTTTTCTGGCCTTGCTGACCGCAGTGGCCAAGGGGGTGACCATATTGTCTTTCTCCTTGTTCAGCACTCATTTGTCTTTGGCCCACTGTCATCAGAGCTAGCCCAGGGCCTCTCCACATAGGACCTCAGGTTTATCTTCTGAGGCAGCATGTGTCTACTGCAGTCGTGCGAGCGCAAGCGCTAATGATGTTTCAGCCTTCCATGCACAGGTGCCGACAGTCCTGCAAGCACGAATTGACCCACACACAGGTCACACACAGGTGTCTCACACACAGGTGTCTAAGATCTCCCAGCAGTCCACTCAGGTCCCCGATGGCGTGCGGGTGCCGAGAGATGGTATTGCAGCTCCCTGAAGGCATGCAAGCGCCAACAGACCGTAGGGCTGAGCGACTCCTGTACGGGTCCCCCTGTGGTGTGCTGGCGCTGAAGGATCCCTGCACAGCTATTCCCAAAGGCGTGTGAGCATAGACAGTCGATCAAGCTCCAACACCCAGTCCTCCCAGGGCTATGAGATGTTAACTCCTCTCTGTGAGATTTCAAGCAACCAGGTTTATCCTGGTGATTCCGAGACCTTGTTTGGCTGATCAGGGAGTGGCTGACCTGGCTCCCTCCCTCCCTAGAGTCTTATGGCTAGCCCTGGCCCGGTTTCTCAGCCCCCGCCCTGGTCTCCGCGCTGCTGTAGTACTCTCCTTACCATCTGGTTTTTCAATGTCCACTGCAATTTTCAATCTCCTGTTTTCAAATATGCTGTGTTTCTGGTATCTGTTTGCTGTGCTCCACTGTAAATTGGCCAGGTTTTTCACCTGTGTGAAGGAGGAAGTGGAATGTGCTTCCTCCTACCATGCCACCATCTTCTCTCTCTTAATTTTATTTTTTAATTTACATTCAATATTATTTGTATTAGCTTCAGGTGTATAGTGTAGCAGTTAGACAATCATATACTTTACAAAGTGTTCTCCCTGATATTTCCAGTACCCATGTGGCACCATACATAATTATTCCAATATTATTGACTATATTTCCTGTGCTGTACTTTACATTTCTGTGACTATTTTGTAACTACCAATTTGTTCTTCTTAATTACTTCACCTTTTTCACCCAGTACCCCAACCACCTTCCCCTCTGGCCATCAGTCTGTTTTCTGTGCTTATAAGTCTGTTCCAATGTCACTGATTTATTTATTTTGTTCTTTTTTATTGTTATTCTATTACAGTTATCCCAATTTTTCCCCCTTTGCCCTCCTCTGCCAGCCTAATCCCCCTTCTCCCACAGTCAATCTCCCCACAAAAGAAAGTCCCTTTCTTTTTCCATTTTCTTGAAGTGTTTGGGAGAAATCCATGCTCAGTATTACAGTAGGCCGCCTATCATACCATACCTCCTGGTATGCATGCCCTTGAATAATTCTCTCCCCTTGAATGTAGAGTAGACCTAGTGACTCACTTCTAACACACAGATTATGGAAAAAATGGTGAGATATTTCTTCTAAGATTAAATTACAAAAAAGTTACTTCTGTATTGCTAGCTCCTCTTTTCCTCCAGCATGTTTGCTCAGTGGGAAGCCAGTTACCTAGTTGTAAACTACTTTATGGGGACACCCATGTGGCAAGAACCTGGCAGAAGACTCTGGTCAAAATCTAGACTGCAGTCAAACAACCTAGGAAAAATTGAATCCTGACGACAGCCACATGAGTGAACTGAGAAGTGAATCCTCTCTCAGTTAAGTCTTGAGATGACTATAGCCCTGGCCAAACTCTTGACTGTAGCCTTTGAGAGATCTATAGCCTATGAGCACTCATATTTATGACTCACAAAATAAATGTCTGCTGTTTTAAAACACTAAATTTTGAATTATACATGGCAATAAATAATTAATACAGTATTGGAAAAAGGACTAAGATCATAAGACCTATTGATGATGGCTCATTAGAATCTTTGTATTCAGCAAGCTGCCATTATGGCCACAGTTGTATTTTAGCCAAAGGAGAAATACAGATGGTAAAGACATGGGCCTCTTCTGCTGTGCCTCCTACCTGATACCCCCACCTGATGCTTACCTAGTTGAACATAATTCCTAATAAGCACAATATCTGAGGGTGAACAGCAAAATGGTTGTGATGCAGGGCAGAGAAAAGAAGGGAAAGAATTAAGACTGACATTTTATGTTTTTTAAAAAATCTGACCTTTTGGAAATATCACTGTGTACATTTAAAATATTAATAAAGGCTCTTGCTGTTAGTAGGCAAAGGGAGTGTTGTCATGTGTGACCTTTCATTGAAGTAAAAGAAAATTGACAGTTTTATTAGCAGTAGAATATCACACAAGAAAATGCAAAAGAAGAGGAAAAGCTGCTATGGTGGTAATTAGTTACATAAGGTGAATATTATTAGGCAGCTGATATAGTATACAAGGGAAGTGTAGCATACTCTCATGAAGCCAGTGCAAATTATGGCTAGATTGGAAGGGTACTACTCTTATTCTTTCTAGTAGAATAGTCTCAGTATTTTTGTAATTCCTTTTTTTACAATTTTTCAACTGAGACATTATCCTCAAGAAAAAACATGTAGAAGAGATTCTAATTCCCTCTGTACTGATATCCACTTATGCTTTCATTCAACAGATATTTACTGAATGCTTACAACATACTTGACATTCTTCTAGGCTCTGAGGAATCAGTGATGATTAAAAGAGGTAAGGTCCTTGCCCTTGGAGAGCTTATGTTCCAATGGAGAAGAAGAAAATAGGCAAACACATACATATATGTAACTATTGTGTTAAAAGAAAAAGATCTAGAAGGGACAGTCATAAAATAGCATCATTTTTTCTTTTTGCAACTTATTCAAATTCTCTCTGAAATTAGTTTTTACTCTCTCAAATGAAATGTTAGTTCAATCCCAAAGCCTCATATCATCACTTTAGCCATAAAAATGTCCCCAATCACTTTTAGGCACAATATATTTTAAGTAATAGAAGTAGCTAGTCCCATGGACTAATCAAAACTCTTACTTTCATTTATAGCTAAAGCTTATTGCTTTACTACCTAAGGGTGGGGGACAGCCACAACCAATTTCTGTCCATGAGACTTTCCTACCTGGTTGTGTGGCACCACCTAGGGGACACAGTCTCCAGAAGATTCCCTGAAGTCTTGATCAGATTGGGGACAAACACTGGATGAAGGAGGGAAAATCCACAGCATACCAACTCTTCACAAATTCTCTTTCTCTGAAATGTTTACTCTTAACACTTTCATACACTGGAGGTGAGTGTTGGGCTCAGGCTTTAAAAAAACTTTTATTTTCCCCAGTATCATCTGTTTGTTGTAGCCTAACATGTCATTTTGGAAGGTGTAAGTACCTGCCACTTATTGTTTTATTCTCAGTTATTTAGATCTATCTATCTATCTATCTATCATATTCTCTTTCTTTCTTTTTTAACTGGACTGTTTACTTTTATTTTATTCTGCCCATTATTCCCAGCGGACAAATTCATGATGCATAGACATAACATCTTTTCACCAAAATAAATTTTTAAAGATTTTTATTTATTTATTTTTAGAGAGGGGAAGGGAAGGAGAGAGGGAGAGGAACAGCAATATATGGTTGCCTCTCACACACCCCCTACTGGGTACCTGGACAACAACCCAGGCAGGTGCCCCAACTGGGAATCAAACCAGTGTCCTTTTTGTTCATGGGCTGATACTCACTGATACCAGCCAAGGCTCAATTTTTTTTATTATTGTTCAATTACAATTGTCCCTATTTTCCCCCCATTACTCTGCCCTGCCCTACTCACCCCCACCTTCTGCCTTCAATTGTCCCCACCCCTGTTGTCTTTGTCCATGGGTCCTTTATACATTTTCAAATTAGTGATATATAAGTAATAGCAATAATTAAAAAATAATAAAGCAAGGCTTGGCATAGCATATTAGTGGGTTGACAGGACTGTCTACTTAAGGAGGTAACCTTGTTCTAGTGAAAAAAATCTGCAAAAAAGAAATAAGGGAGAATAGTTGCATTGAGGCGACCTTGGCCTTATTTACTAAATAAATTTTAAGCAACTTTAAGGAGCACTTGACCTGTGCTCCTATAGCACTCCCCATTGCTTCTCACCCAGTGCTATTCAACAGTAAGTGCTCAATAAGTTTTGGTTTACTGACTGAATGATTGGAGAGATAAAAAAGCTGAGATGTCCTGGTGTATCCTCCATCCCAGGAACATGCTTGAGCCTTTCCCTTCTCCCTTTTCTTCCCCCATAGGCATGCATCTTCTAATCTCTAAGGGCCCCCACAAATCTTGCAACCTGACAGCAATGGGTAGTTGTGCTTCTCCTGGGCTTACCCCTTGAACTTGCCCCCAAGGACCTTTTTCTCTGACTTCTTAGTGGGCCAAAGCAGCCCATTCTAGGTTCATTTCCTCTCCCAGTCTCTCTCCTGTTGCTTCTTTTATCCTAGGCTCTTCCCTGTTTCATTGTCGCCAATTTTAGGAAATGTCTTCTAAAAACTACCCAGACTTGTGTTTTGAAATCTTTCCTGCAGAAATTCAGGAACCCACACACTGCCTGCTGGCCCTAGGCAGACCTCCTCAGGGCAAGGTCCACTTTCTGCTAATATGACTACAGGAATCTCGGAAGAAATGACAGGAATGAGTCAAAGTAACAGGAGCACTTTCTTAGCTGCTTGACCCCCTTTCACCCTCAGGGCCATAACCCCTTCTTTGTGCACTTCAGGCATTACTAATTCTTCCCCTTCTTCCAAGTCCAAAGCTTCCCTTGCTCTCTGGATCCTTAAGTTCCTCTCTGAAGTGCTCAGTGCTTGGAGGAGCAAGCTGGGGAAGAGATTTCAGTGAGTTGTTAGGCCCACTAAGCCTGCAGCTGGTCCCACACATCAGAACTGGGGTTGAGATGTATGCTGTTGAGAGTAGGACAAGTAGTAGCTCAGTCAGACCCTGGGCCTGCAAGGGACACTGATGCCAGTCAGCAGAACCCGGAACAGAAACACTTTCAGGCCCCTTGAAAGTGAACATAGCTCAGCTTTAAAACAAACAAAAAAAGCCAAAATGTCCCTTGGTGATTTCTTACCCATGTGGTTTTATGCCCATTAAAATATGCTACTTATGTTGGTCAGGTTAATAAATACAGTTTTGATGGTTGGCCAGCCATTGAAAAAGCTTCTTTTTGCTCACATTTCTCTCCTCCTTTCATACCCAGTCCTTCTTTTTCTAGAAAAAAATAAAATAAAATAAAATAAATTGCTTAAAACGGTTACCTGTATTTTAGGGATTAATTTCAAAGAAAATCTTAGGCTAAAGTTTGAACCTGTCTTGGCTTGATATGCGATTCTTCTTTTACTGATATATTTATGAATGCATAAAGAAAACTTGAGCATTTATAAAAAAAACTATGAATATTTGAAAGAATGTCCATCAAGTGGAGTTAAGAGACTAAGTGCTTTTATAGCAGAAAAAAAGGGCTGTCATAGAACCCAGAGTCAAATGGGAATTATATGTGTAAACTGCATGAAATCCACTTACTGAAAATGAATATGCAGTAGTCCCCCTTATCTGCAGAGGATACCTTCCCAGACCCCCATGGATGCCTGAAACCTTATATGTACTATGTTTTTTTCTTATATACATAGACATAATTTTTCACTTAAAGGGAGTACTTTATAGCTTTTTTTTTTTGGCATATCAAAATTTCTTTTATTTAATTTTATTTTAATTGTTTTTGTAGTTTTCTGTCTTTTACTCCCATCCCAGCCTACCATCTCAGCCCTCCCCACCTCCCTCCCATTTCCACCCCCCTAGTTTTTGTCCATGTGTCCTTTATACTTGTTCCTATAAACCCTTCCCCTTTCCCCCCTGAAATATCAAAATTTCTAACATCACTACTATTGCACTTTGGGGCCATTATTAAGTAAAATAATTAGATAGTTAATCTGATCATTGAAACATCTACTAAGTACTAAGTGACTTATGGGTAGGGAACATATATAATGTGAAAAGGCTGGGACAAAAGGATGATTCACATCCTGGTCCAGGACAGAATTGGACTGCAAAAGGTCTCATCATGCAATGCAGAACAGTGTACAATTTAAAACTAATGAATTGTGCCCTGGCTGGTGTGGCTCAGTTGGTTGGAATGTCAGCCTATAACCAAAAGATTGCAGGTCTGATTCCTTGTCGGGGCACATGACTAGGTTTTGGGTTTTATCCCTAGCCCAGGTGTATGAGAGGCAACCAATTGATGCTTCTCTCTCTCCCATCCTCTCTCCCATCCTCTTGTTACTGAACAGCAAATGGGGTCCTGCTCCCCACTGCTACCCTCTAGGAAAAATTCTAGAAGCAAATGTTTGGTGATAAAGGAAAGGAGTCTTTATTCAAAAGCTACGCAATTTTGGAATAACAGCTTTCCACATGCATTAGTCACTTAAGCCTATCAATTAAAGCTAAACTCTTTAACTCCTGAGTTTTCCTATCATTCCCCTTGTTAGTTTTTAGTTATCTAATTTCTATAGCATTAGTTTACAAACTAAAACAACATAATATACAAAATCTACACAATTTTGGAAGAATGGCAGGCTTCTGCCTCAGAGCCTATCCCCTGTAGAATACCTAAAGCAGGATAACCCTGCCACCCTCTGCCAGGCCAGCCTAGTCCTAGGCTATGACAGGAGTTTCTTCCCATCCAAAATACCATCCCTTGGGGAATGCAGGCAGGTGCAGCACGATCATCCAGGCATCCTCAAGGAAGAGAGCCAGAGAGCCAGTCTCTGTCCTCCTTTTATTTGAAATCTTCTGGCCCATAATTCCATGCACTCCAGAGGTGTCCAGCTTCTCAGCCAGGCCCATCCTAAACTGTTTACCATTGCCTTGGGAAATCTCCTCCTACAGCCCCAACTTACTTCTCTGTGTTCTGGTCAGATCTCTCTGTATCATTATGCCTCTAAAAGCAATGAAAAAAATGTCCTCTGGTGAGAAAAAATTAAAATAAAACTAATGAACTGCCTATTTCTGGAATTTTCCATTTAGTATTTTTCGACCACATTTAACCACAGGTAACTGAGACCTTGGAAAGTAAATCCACAGACAAGAGAGGATTACTGTATTGTCCTTATTAAAGGACCCTGAGACAGCCAAGGACTGTCCTTACCATGCTCTCTAGGCTATTCTGACACTATTCTAAATGCTGACCTTCTCCATGTCTAAGGAAATTCTGTCCTCAAATAAGCTGCCACCTGAAATTCAGACACAATGTAAGTTGCTTATATAATTTAAGGATTAAGAGTATGTGTATGATTAAGCTAGTTGGACCAATCTTCAGTTTCAAGAATTTGAAACAAAAAAATGATCTTACTTATATGTGGAATCTAATGCACAAAAGAAAGTAAATAGCAAAATAGAACCAGAGGCTCAGAAACAGTAAACAGACTGACATCTGTCAGAGGGGATGGTGGGGAGAGGGACTAGATGAAAGAAGGTAAAGGGACTAGTCAAAGAACACATATGCATGACCCATGGACATGGATGGCAGTGTGGGATTGCCTGAGGGAGTGGGGGGGCAGGTGAAGGGGACAAAGGTGGAAAAATTGGGATAACCGTAATAGCATAAAAAATAAAATATAATTTAAAATATGTAAAAATAAAATTTAACAACGAGTAAATAAAATGAAGATATTTGCCAAGAAAAGAAATCCCAAAATGCATGGAAAAAATGGTTATTCTTCTAGGCCATGATAACACGATCTTTAAATATTGAATCACCTAATAGCATATAACAGGTACCTAATGGTTATTTGCTGGTTGGTGCATTTTTTTATTCAGCCTACATTTATTGATCACATAATATGTGCCAAGCCAAAGATGCAAAGCATAAAAACCATGACATACTTTTTGCCTTCCAAGGCAAAATAAAGGTCACATTTTATTTTGTGTTGAAGATCTAATATTTTTAAAATATATGTTGCTGGTAGAAGTGGAGTTCTGGTAGTGTCACAAGGAAAGCATTCCAGGAGACTCCCATATAGGAGATTGTGGCATGGTAAGATTTATTTGTGGTGCCAGATGCAAAACCAAAGGAGTTCCTTTGGTTTTCTGATGTCCAGTCTCTATCCACCCACCATGGAAAAAGTCCAATCTTACCTTTATCAGGCCCATAAATAGAGTCAGTGTCCAGAGGTTCTGTGTGTTTAGCTCTAAAGCTTAGTCCAGTCCAGCCTTTATCACCATCCAGCTAGCTTAATCTGTGTTCCTGGCTGCACTCCCTCTGGCGCTATGTCCGGGCCCACACTTGGAGCCTGCGTGGTCTGCATAGGCCTCAGACAGCCACAAAGGCAATGTGACATCTATGGACAGAATGCACGAACAAATGGGGGGAGTGTGTGTTACCAACTGAGAGAGAGGGGGAGAGTTCTTTGTTAAGCTGATTATATTAAAACCTAGATGCTTTTTCAAAATAACAAATCAACCTCCCAAGGTTTTACAGGCTTCAGTGGCTCTGCCCCCTAGCAAATTTATTTCATAGATCTTCCAGGGTTATGTTTCTTTTCCAATCTGATCTCTTTTTCCAGGCTAGACAGAAAGGCCTTTATGGTCACCACTGTGACTCCTACTGTGCATGTGCTTCCCTGTCCTTTATTATTCTATCTCTTCCCCCAGTGATCTGGAGAGAGTGGCCAGTAGGTCCCTAGGGAGTGTGTGAGGCTGTAACTTCCTAGGGAAGCAAGCAGGCTCAGTGTCCAATTCAGCTCCCCAGCCCATTAGGCTCAAAAATGTCTGATTCCCTTTGCTTCCTTTCTTTATTAATATCTAGCTACCTACTCTAACATATAGAGTTAAATAAAATATATTCTAAAGTTAATTTCAGCTATTTCTTTTTACTTTTTTAATGTAACTGCTAGAAACCTTAAAGTGGTTCACATTATGTTTTTACAGGATGATATTGGCCTGGAGGGATCTGCCTGCACGTGTCTACCAGCCTGTACTTCAGTCCCACATGGTGAAAGTCCAGCACAGTAGGCTGTACTACTAATTCCATTTATTGGCAACATACGTTCGTTGCTAGGAATATCTAATGAGTGACATTTAGCCTTCCTGTCTGGACATATGAGTATAAGACCCTCAAGTCCTTAACTAAGCTAGTATTGAAGTGAGTTCTGTTTATATAAACATTTTATAAGTTGTTGTATTTTTCTTGGATAAGTGTGTGCTAAACTTTAGGGATGGTGTCCCTTAGGGGAAAATATGGGCCTTTTATTAAGTCTTTAGAGTTGTAAAACTTTGACCCAGGTCAAATATAATAAATATTTACCATGTTCATTAACTATCACAGAGAAGAAGATGGATGAAATCAGGTGTGACTACAGCAGAGACACAACCAGGTGAAAAGTCTCTTCAAACAGTTGTGACAATGTAGTTGACTGTATAATTGATTATTAATCAATAGAAATTATGGATGATGACTTTGTTGTGTTTCTTCAGGAATTTCCTGGACAAATGTACTTACTTTTGTAGATTTTAAATACTTCAAAGTCAGGAAATGTCTCTGTGGCAGATTGCTTGCAAAAATGGCCCAATTATTTCTCTCCTTGTATCCATGCCCTTTTGCTATACGACTTTGCAGTTTTTTTTCCAAGTGGTGGGAACTATTTCCCTATCCTCCCCTGAATATGACCTGGCCTGTGTCTTGCTTTGACAAATGTTGCAGAAGTGACTGTTGCAGTTCTGACTCTGGCCCTACACTGGTGAAAGATGTTTTTAATATATTTAAAATATATTAAATATTAAATACATTTAAAATAAAATATAATTTCATATATTTTAAATATATTAAAATATCTTTCACCAGTATATAGGTGGGGCTTGTTCTCATGGTGGTTATAGGATTTCACCAGAAAGATGGAAGAATGAAAATTCTCTTGAGGGCCAGAAAATGATTAAACTGTAGGTCATACTGAAAATCTGGAAGATAATTAAGAAGACTGGGGACTCTAAGTAGTTTGGTTCTACATGCTTTTAACAAGGTTAGCTATTTCCAAGTTTCTAAAACGATTTTATCTGCAGACAAGTTTTCACTGAAAAGACCTGCTATACATATCACATCTTCAATGATTCTGATCATTTCAGAATTTTTTCCACTTTTCATTGTGCTCTCTGAAGATCTGAGTTCAGTCATTAAACTTTATCCCCTGGCAGATAAATTGCTGATATTATTTCCGTTTGAGTGGTATAATACCATAATCAGGGTGTTCTTTGAAGTTGTATGCCTCTTCAGGGAAATTGTGCCTGCTTTAATGTAGCTAGCATTAAATGTGAAGTTGCCATGTCCTGTGACACTTGCCTATGCCAGAGACTTGAAAAAAAAAAAAGCATCCTACTTCAAAAATGCACATAAGAAAGAGGTTTTTTATAGGAACATTCCCTATTAAAAATTGATTCAATGGATAATTTGAATATCATTTGAGAGAATCCTGGCATTTTCACTGATTTGAGAGAAATAAAGAGCACTGTGGCTCTGATAGCCTTCAAGGAATAAGACAAAGTGGCCAGCAAATTTTCAACAAGAAGTCCTGGTCCAGGAATGGATGACTAGCAGGATGCCAATGTGACTCATTCTCTTGGGGTTAGACCCCCAACATGGAGGGCTCCAGTAGTTAGAGTTTGTACCCTGCATTCTGGGAGGTCGCTGAACTCAAAAACCATGACTGACATCCTTACAGAGGCTGCCCCAAACTCTTGCATTTTCTATCTCTACCTGGATTATTGCACATGAGCCTGGAATCGTAGTAGCATACCTGTAAGACTCTGAGTCTACAAAACAATGTGGACAGCATTAGTGGGTTGGGTCCTGCATCTGAAACTAGATGGGCAGGGGGCAGTGAGAGGCCCTCAGATGTTTCTTGCTAGTTCCCCAGAACAGGGGCTTGGGATTAGATTCAATCTGAGTTACAGAGAAAATGACAAAAAAGTGGATGTAACATTATTTGCCTATCCAAGTTTAAGAAATGTGAGCTATTTTCCGTACAACTGTGCTTCTCAGAGAAGCAGTGTAAGGTAGTTTTGTGCAAATTTTATGTAGTATAGGAGGTAGGCAGAGGATAAGACACAGATAACCCCCAAGGACAGAAGGGAGGAGACGGAACTGTGGAGATGTTGGCTCCAGAATTTAGAGATCATCTGGGTGTGCTGGATTCAAGAGTAGCCCCAAGAATGGAGTTTGAGCTAAGTGTAAGGTAAAGTAAACCTACAGGGCCAGTAAACAGCAGGCTTTATTTTAATAAACACTACACTTTGTATAGTTTGATATTTTATATATTCTGTGTTCACTATTTAATATGATATATTTAGTTATGACACATTTATATCATGATTACTGTATGCTGGGCACAGTTGTAAGTAAATGACTTACAATATCAACTCATCAAATCCTCATAATAATCCTAGTATGTAGAATTGACTGTCATGGTTTGAAAATGAAGAAACTGACACAAAGATGGTAAGTAATTTCCTGAATATTCTGCAGATAGAAATAGTTCTGCTGATATTTAAATCTAGGAGTTCCAGTTTCAGAATCTGCCCTTTACCACTTTGCTTTGCTAAGCCTCTCTTTAACCTCAATCTTTCATTCTACTCTTCAGTGGTTAAAAGATTAACAAAAAAGGTCAGCCCGTCTTTTAGCAGATTTTGTCAAATTTGGCAAAGGAAAACCCTCTCTAGTCTTTCAAAAAACAATTTCTGCAAGAAGGTCATGGCTAATTTATCAGTTTCTCTTCATCTCACTCATTAAATATCAATGGAACTACCTCAGATTGTGATATTCTAGGGAAAATTTAAGTCTTTTTAGAGTTAAGAAGGGGTTGGTTGGACTACTGGACCAGAATAGGGAGGTAGGCCATTTGACCTTTTTCTCCTCAAGATATAATTCACATACCATAGAAAACATTATGGTAAGAGAGGTGTCCAGCAACTCAGGGCTTATGTTCTACCAACATAGGGAAAATAAAGACCCTCATTTTTGGAAGCTCTATCAAAAGTCCTGGTTAGACCTGCCTTGGCTCATGCATCTATTCTGTTACCAGCTGGTGAGGTTAATGCTGAATTGGCTTGGTCAGGGTAGAGGTAATACCAACCAAGAGAACCAAAAGTAAAGGTGAGGCTCAATCAATTGGAAGGTTAGGGCCCTGTTGTCCAAAAAAAGATATCAGGGTGGCTGCCCTCCTCCACCTCCCCTCCTCCCAAAAGTGTGATTTCTACTACAGGCTCCAATAAAATAGGTGAAGCCCAGAGTTTCAGGATAATGTTGCTTTTTGACCTTGTCATATGTATGTATAGAAGGGGCCTTCATTATATTGCTAGTGTTTACATTTAGGGACAGATAAAGAACATTGAATCTACTATTGGCTAATGACATCATGTCTTTCTCCATTCTCTTCAAGAATAATTCACGTTCATGTGGTAGTATGTTAGCTGGTGGGAGGAGAGGCCTATACAACTTTGGATTTAATTCATTCATAAGGAGAATATTATGAAACTACCAGAAAAAAATGCATAACAGTTGATTATTTAAAAACTTCAGGGTCAAATGACCTACAAAATCTCAGTTTTGAGAACAAATTTAACAGGTCACTAGTTAAAACTCATTCATATGAATCAATTTTTCATTGTATATTTTCAAAAACATATACTTGACTTAAAAAGTCCTTGCTCCTGTCTCCCAGTGTGAAGTCTCATATTCATTACAGCAAGTAACCAGTATCTTTTAAAAGGTCAGTGTTTGGTAAATCCAGACCCAGATCCATAAGCTCTTCTATGCAAAATGAAGAGTCATTTGAATTTTTATGCCAAATGTGAAATGGTAAGTCTGGAACAGCAAGTGTGAAATGGTTTTATGTGGAATGGCAACTGTGAAATGGTAAGTGTGGATTGCAAGTGTGAAACGTGAAGCTATAGACTCCTTCTGAATGTTAACTACTATGTAGTACAACCTGTATTTTAGGAGAACTAGGGAACTCTGGCTGAAACACCAAATGTCACACACACACCTCTCTGACTTTCTATCAGATGGAACCCTACTAAGTATTTATTGTCACATGAGTAGTGTAGCCCTGCCAAAATGTACGACATCTCCCTTCCCAATATTGTCAGTTCACTGCATTGCCTTCCACAGTCCTGAAGAGGGACAAACAGCTCATCCCTTAGCTGTCAGTATGATATTCTGCTCCCCAGCCAACTCAGGTGGAAATCTCACTGTAGGTAAATGTAATACTCTTCACCACCCTGAGATCAAAAGTACTCTAGAAGAACAAGGTTTATGTCAAGAGAGAGGAAGGAAAATTACTTTTGAAATGGCAAGTGTATGGTAGTTACTAGTTTAGGCACAGAACTTGGGTATGTATCTCAGCTCTATTATATATTCACCCTGTGTTCTTAGAGAAGTTAAAAAATTACACATAACTCCAGATTCCCCATCTCATCAATGAGAGCTTAGATGTATTTATGAGTGTCTGCTTCCTGTACTCAGAAAACTATACAACACTGAAGGAAGAAATTAAGAAAGGCACAAATGAATGGAAAGATATACTGTATTCATGGATCGGAAGAATTAACATCATCAAAATGTCCATATTACCCAAAACAATGTATAGATTCAATTCAATCCCTATTAAAATACCAATGACAAATTTCACAGATACAGAACAAACATTTCAGAAATTTATATGGAACCATAAATGAGCCTGAACAGCTGCAGAAATTTTGAGAAAGAATAACAAGCAGGAGGGATTACAATACCTGATATCAAACTGTATTATAAGGCTGCTGTAATCAAAAGAGCCTGGTACTGTCATAAAAACAGGCACATAGACCAATGGAACAGAACAGAGAGCTCAGAAATAAACCCAAGTCTCTATGGTCAATTAATATTTGACAAAGGGGGAAGAAGCATAAAATGGAGTGAAAATATCCTTTTCAACAAATGGTGTTGGGACATCAGGGTAGCTACATGCAAAAAAATGAAACTGGATCACTAACTTACATCATACACAAAACTAAATTCAAGGTGGATAAAAGACTTAAGTAGAGTCATAACACCATAAAAGTCCTAGAGGAAAACATCTGCAGGAAAATCTCAGACATTCCATGCAGCAACATCTTCACAGATACGTTCCCTAAAGCAAGGGACATAAAGAAAAGAATAAACAAATGGGACTTCATCAAATTAAAAAGCTTCTGTATGGCTAAAGAAAACAGCGTTAAAATGAAAAGAGAACCAACTATATGGGAAAACATATTTGCCAATGATACCTCAGACAAGGGTTTGATCTCCAAAATATATAAAGAACAACATGACTCCACTCCAGGAAAACAAAAAACCCAATTGAAAAATGGGCAAAAGACTTGAACAGACACTTCTCCAAGGAGGACATACAGAGGGCTCAGAGATATATGAAAAGATGCTCAGCATCACTAGCCATCAGAGAGATGCAAATTAAAACCACGAGATACCACCTCACACTGGTCAGAATGGCCATCATTAACAAATCAACAAACAAGTGTTGGAGAAGATGCAGAGGAAAGGAAACCCTAGTTCACTGTTGGTGGGAACATAGACTGGTGCAGCCAGTGTGGAAAACAGTATGGAATTTCCTCAGAAAACTAGAAATGGAACTGCCTTTTGACCCAGTAATTCCATTGCTGGGATTATACCCTAAGAGTGCTGAAACACCAATCCAAAAGAACCTAGGCACCCCAATGTTCATAGCAGTACAATTTACAATAGCCAGTGCTGGAAACAACCTAAGGGCCCATCACTAAATGAGTGGATCAAAAAACTATGGCATATTTACACAATGGAATTCTATGTAGCAGAGAGAAAGAAGGAGCTTCTACCCTTTGCTACAACATGGATGGAACTAGAGGTCATTATGCTAAGTGAAATAAGCCAGATGGTGACAGGCAAATACCATATGATCTCACCTTTAAGTGAAACCTAATCAACAAAACAAACAAGGAAGCAAAATATAACCAGAGACATTGAAATTAAGAATGATCTAACAATAGCCAGAGGGGAGTGGGGAGGGGACAGTGAAGAGAAGGGTTTTCAAGGAACTACTATAAAGGACAAGGTCAAAACCAAGGGAGAGGGTTGAAGCAAGAGAGGGAGGTGGGTTTGGCTGGAGTAGGGGTTACTGGTGGGGAGAAAATGCAGACAACTGTAATTGAACAACAGTGAAGTAATTTATAAAAAAAGATATATCAAGTGTCTATTTGATGAACACTCAATTGATAGTAATTACTATGAGTAGTATAATCTAGTACACAGGTGGCAAACACAAGGCCTGCGGGCCCACTCCAGTCCGTCCCCCCTTGTTTTACCCACCCAGCACCTTGTTTCTACTTGGCAGCAGCACGGAGCTCTCGCTTAACTGTTAAGGAGCAGTTACACTTATACAGTCCAAAAATTACATTCGGCCCTATGAAGGCAACCTCAGGGCTGATGTGGCCCCTGGTGAAAATGAGTTTGACACTACTGTTCTAGCAGTCCACACAAACTTTAAAAATGTGTACCCTATGTTAGTTCTTAGGAATATTTTGAAAATTTTATTTTATATATTTTCAATGTTTTTCAAAGGTATTTCTGATTGCTTCATGTGTTTTAATAATGGCAATAAATTGTCTAGTTTTTGTGCTGTCTTAAAATACTTACTCAACTGTCTTGTTGGGCAGTTCTCTTTTTTAAGTTAATGTATATGTATTTTTCAGCTTGTTTAGAGAAATATTTCTATCAATATTTAAAAATAAGATAGAACTTGAAAGAGGTTGCTGGTCAAAATATTTTTTCTAAAATGTTCTTTTAACTTACAAAGTCAAGAAATAAATTAATTTATTTTGGTCAACATTGAATTAAGAAATATATCACCTTTCCCTAATATATATTAGCTTTCACCTTATTTTTTATCTATTATAAAGCTTAATGGCTCAAAGAGAGCATGCAATTAGTTGTAAAGTAACTGGTAAAAAAATTCTCAATTTGGATTTAGGAGTCATCTGAATATAGAACATAATTACATCAAAAATAGTGTTTCTGCCATGGTATAAATGAAAGGGAGAAATTCATAAGAAGCAGAAAGGGGACTGGAAAATTCATCTTTCTAAAACCACAAGGAAAATTCAAAATAGGAAAGCTGCATTCACATCTAAGTCCTAGAATGCTTTTAACAGCAATATGTAGAAAACCAAGCTCAAATTGTTTTAAGAAAAAAAATCAGTTTATTAGCTTACATATCCTGAAAAGTCCCAGGATAAACTGATTTTGGGCAGGCTTCTTGCTTTGTATAATCAAACCTCAGTTTCTCTCTGTCTTTCATTCTTGCTATCTTCTCAGTTGAACTTATTCTTGGGCTCCATAACCTAGAACAAGAGAGAGCATTTGCTTTCTTAACAGCTGAACATGTCGTTGGCCCTCTAAGTGGTATGATTTTGGTTAACTCTCCATCACAGAACCAATCCCTGTAGCCAGGGAGATATGATGCTTGTCTGGATATACCTAAGTGTTATGGCGAACACAAAAGTTTGAGGCACTGTGACCTTAATGTGGAGATGGTGGAGGAGGTGAGACTTCCCCAGGGGAAATCAGTGTTGTGTTGGAAAGAGAAAGATGACATGGTTCTCCAGGGTTCAGTTTAAATTATACTTTCTCTGTGACGTCTTTCCAGATCACACATTATATAGTGACTTTTCTTCTACTCAACACGTAAAAGATACTACAAGTGAGCTACTTTGTCATGACAGCCATTATCTTAATTGCTTGTACTGTTTTTGCATCCTATAATATTTCAATGAATGTTTTTGATGCCCTGTACAGATTTTCTACAATGCCCAGTGCATCTATCTATCACCTGCTGTGAACATCTCACAGTTACTCTTCAGAGAATTGCCCTCAGTTCAATTCAAGCCACTTGGTCAGGAGTTTATGTCCTCCCAATTCAGGGGTAGCCCAAAGCCAAATATGTTTTCACACAGTCTATGAAAAACTGACCTCAGCTGAGACTACTTCCTTGCTTAGCTTCTTTTGACCCATCCTGATTCCCTCATTTCTTTTCTCCTGAGAACCCTTCCCAATAAGTCATGTGCACCAAATCCCTTTCTTGGGCTCTGCTTCCATGAGATTTTCCCTCAAATAATTATTCAACTTGTCACACGAATCTGTGTCTAACTTTTAAGATTCTTGAATGAATGACACATGCTTTGGTCCCCAATTTTTAATATAAATTAACTTTTCATAGAGGTACAATATATAGTGTTTTTTTCCAACTGCCTTGAGAAGACCACATCTTCTACTAATGTTTGTCAAACATTAATGCTCATACAGATCTCCTGGGAATCTTATTAAAATGAATCAGTAGGACTGAGTTGAGACCTGAGATCTTCATTTTTAACAAGATCCCAGGAGATGCCAATGTTACTCATCTGGGAATCATATTTTGAATACTGTATTGTACTATGCACAAATTATTTTAAATCACCCACAGCATTTCTATCCAATAAACACTTAGAAAATATTTGTTGGTGGGTTAAAACTTATTGAAAAAATGTGCAGATTGAAGGCATCTTGATTGAAAAAGGGGAGCTGATTTAAAAAGCATGTTTTCTAAAGATATATAGATTCTTTGTCCTACACGGAGGGCTCTCAGTTAAACTTACTAAAGGAGACATGTTTAAAAAGTTTACAGATAACCTGCAGTAGAAATATTTTCCAAACCTCATTTCTTCTGTTCTAGGACTGAGAGCTAAGGGACCAATTAGTAATGGGCCAGTATTTCTCAGATATGCCAACAGAAATTGAATAGAACAATTTTGGGAAGAAGTAGAATGTAGTTTCTTATTTGCCATGGGAAATCCAATGTCCATGCCAGACATCAGCTTCTGAGTTTAATCTTAAAGTCAGTTATGCCTGGGCACTTGATTTATTTCTAGAAAGGATAATAGCTACAGTCAGGCTTCTATTGGGGTGTGCATTATAGGCCCTGGGGTCATGGGTGGCTTTTTCCCAGTGCTCACAGTTGGCCATTCCTGACATTATAGCCCACTAATTATAGCTGAGATACCAATCGATCTGTCATTTCTTTAATCTTGCAGGATCAAGCTCTGTTCTCATCCAAGAGCGTGATTCTTTATTTTTAGCCCCAGAGTTTTCTTTTGGAAGAAAGATTTGTTTGTATTATGGTCATCTCTCTTGTGAGAAGAAGAAAAACTATATAAGCTTAATAAATCCTAATGCCCACAAACTGAAAATGTATAAAGCAGGACAATCTATTTAGTATAAAGATGTGGTTTTCAATCTTGGGTGCATCAGAATTGACTGGAGACTTAGGTGAAAATACAGTTTCAGTAGTTCTGGGCTGGGACCCAGGCATCTCTAGTTTTTTTTTTTTAAGTATATATTATTGATTATGCTATTATAGTTGTCCCATTTTTCTCCCCTTTATTCCTCTCCACCTGCACTCCCAACCCTCTACCATTCCCCCCCCCCTTAGTCCATGTCCATGGGTCATACATATAAGTTCTTTGGCTGTCCCATTTCCTATACTGTTCTTAGCCTCATCCTGTCTATTTTGCACCCAACAAAAGCTCTCAAAGGGCCCTGGCCATTGTGGCTCAGTTGGTTGAAGCATTGTCCCATAGACCAAGGGGTCACGAGATCAATTCTTGGTCAGGGCACATGCCTAGGTTGTGGGTTTGGTCCCTGGTTGGGGTGCATACGAAAGGCAGCCAATCGATGTTTGTCTCTCACATCAATGTTGTCTCCCTCGCTCTCTTTCTCTCCCTTCTCCTCTCTTTAAGAGCAGTGAGTATGTCTGCGGGTGAGGATTAAAAAAATAAATAAATAAAGCTCTCCAGGAAATTCTGATATACAAGGTTGAACATTACTGCTATAGAGTGGTAATTCTCAAACATTTGTGTGCATCAAAATCATTCAGAGAGATATTTAAAGTGCAGATTCCTGAGCCTCACCCCAGACATACTGACTCAACAGTTCTAGTGTAGGTTGTACCTGAACATTTGAATTTCTAATAAGTTCAGGTAATGCTGATTCTACTGGTTCAGAAATCACATTTTACTTGGCAAAACTGCATATTAGAAACTCATAGGGATATTTTAAAATCCCCTTATGCCTTAAGAATCCTGAAACACCAATTCAAAAGAACCTATGCACCCCAATGTTCATAGCAGCATTATTTACAATAGCCAAGTGCGGGAAACAGGTTAAGTGCCCATCATTAAATGAGTGAATCAAAAAACTATGGTACATTTACATGATGGAATACTACACAGCTGAAAGAGAAAAGGAGCTCCTAAACTTTGTGACAGCATGAATGGAACTGGAGAGTATTGTGCCAAGTGAAATAAGCCAGGTAATGAAAGACAAATACCATATGATTTTACCTATAAGTGAAACTTAATCAACAAAACAAACAAGTGAGCAAAATATAACTAGAGACATGGAAATAAAGAACAAACTGGCAGTGATCAGAGGGGAGGAGAGAGGAGTGTAACAGGGGAAGAAGGAAAAGGGTCAAGTCAAGGAATATGTATAAAGGACCCTAGAACAAAGACAACAAACAGAGGCAGGGTGGGGACTGAAAGTAGAAGGTAGGGGTTGGGTAGGGCAGGGGAGATTAATGGGGGGGGGGAATGGGGACAACTGTAATTTAGCAAAAATTTAAAAAAATTCTAAGGTAGTACAAAAAATAAGTAAAATAAAATTTTCATGCTTAGCACAAGTACCTACATCTTCCTGGGTAGAATCAAGGCATCAGGTTTTTGGGTTTTTTTGTTTGTTTATATTTTGTTTTTAAAGCAGGTAATCTTAGTGTGCTAGGGTTAAGAACCACTAGAGGAGAGTAATATGGGATCAAGCTTAACCTTAATTTGCAGAGAAAGCCATCTCTGGGTACACATATGCAATAGTGGAGAGCATTCACTTTGCAACAGGGAAGTACAGGTGCAAATCCTGGCACAGCCATCAAATAACTGGGGGCTGGGTAAACATTAGTTAATCCATCAATGTTTCCATATCCTCATCTATAAAATGGGTATTATACCAATAGTAATTTTCTCAAAGAAATAGGATAATGAGCTTAAGCTTTTCACTCAGAACCTGGAACAAAGTAAGTGTTCAATAAATGTACATGAAGGAGAGAGAAGATGGCGGTGCAGTAAGAGGAGCACATCCCTCTTCCCCCTTCACACAAATGAAAGGCCTGGCCAATTTGAGGTGGAGCATAGCAAACAGACACCAGAAACACAGCATATTTGAAGACAGGAGATCAAAAATTGCAGTGGACATTGAAAAGCCAGATGCTTATCTCTTCATCCTTTCTCTTTTTATCTTTTATTTTTCATTCTGCTTTTCTTTATTCTCTTTTCATTTTTTATTTCCTTTTTCTTCTGTTCTTTTTTCTTTCTTTCCCTTTTCTCTTTTTAAACACCTACAAGTGAGACAAAAACAAAATAAAACAAAACAAAACAAACAAACAAAAAAAACACTGGAACTGTAGAAAGACCACAGTTGGTCCCAAAGAGGGGACATTTCAACAGCTGAGACACTGGAAGCCGTGAACACAGGATACCTGAAGGAGACAGCACCACTGAATTTCACAAGTATTCTACTACAGAAGTTCATACCATAAACACAGGGAACCAGAACAAATCCATTTAAGAAACTGAGTCTAACACGAAGAGCCTCACAAACAATGGGAAAACAAAGAAACAATACCCAAACGAAAGCAAAGGAGGAAGCCACAGAAAGAATGCTAAATGAAATGGAGGCAACTCAACTATCAGATTTTGAGTTCAAAGCAATGGTTGTCAGGAAGCTCCAAGAGCTCTCAATGAGCTACCAGAAACTACAGGGAAGCTATGATGAACTCACTGCAAACTATATCAACATGAAAAAGGAAATAGAAACTATCAACAAGGGCCAAGAGGAAATGAAGAACACAATTTCTGAACAGAAGAACACAGTGGAAGGAATGAAAAGCAGAATTGGTGAAGCAGAAGATTGGATCAGCAAGTGGGAGGACCAACTAAAAAAAAAAAATCCAGAAAGAGCAAGAAAAGGAAAAGAGGCTCAGAAAGAATGAAGAGGGATTAAGAGAACTAAAAGACAATATGAAACATAATAATATCCGTAATAGGGATACCAGAGGGAGAAGAAGAAGAGCAAGGGATAGAAAACCTATGTGAAAAAGTAATGATGGAAAACTTCCCTAATCTGATGAGAGAAAAGTCACACAAATCCAGGAATCACAGAGTCCCAATCAAGAGGAACCCAAAGAGGCCCACTTCAAGACACATCATAATTAAAATGGCATAATTCCAAGACAAAGAGAGAATCTTTGTCTTGACAGCAAGGGAGCAAGGGAGAAGAAGGATGTAACTACAAGGGAGCCCCGATTAAGTTAGCATCCAATTTCTCAATGGAAACACTCCAAGCCAGAAGAGAATGGCAAGAAATATTCCAAGTAATGAGAACCAAAGGCCTGCAACCAAGACTACTTTACCCAGCAAGGCTTTCAATCAAGACAGAAGGCCAAATAAGGAGATTCCCAGACAAAAGAAGTCTAAAAGAATACACCTCTACCAAACCAGCTCTGCAAGAGATACTGAAGAGCCTGCTTTAAGGAAAGGAGAAAGAGAGGGAGAGGAACACAGGAACAAAAATGGCAATGAATAAGTACCTATCAATAATAACCTTAAACATAAATGGATTAAATGCTCCAATCAAAAGGAATAGATAGCTCAATGGATAAGAAAGCATGACCCACACATATGCTGCCTACAAGAGACCCACCTCAGGACAAAAGACCTACACAGACTCAAAGTGAAGGGCTGGAAACAAATTTTCCAAGCAAATGGACAGGGAAAAAAACCTGGGGTAGCAATACTCATATCAGACAAAATACACTTCAAAAGAAGAGCCATAAAGACAGACCCAGAAGGTCATAATACTCAAGGGAAGAATCCACCAGGAAGACATAAATATTGTAAATATATATGCACCCAGCATAGGAGCACCTAAATACATCAAGAAAACCTTAGAGTACTTTAAGAAAGATATTGACAGCAACACCATTATAGTAGGGGAATTTAACACCCCACTGTCAAAAATGGACAGATCTTCTAAACAAAATATCAACAAAGATATTGTGGCATTGAACAACACTCTAGATGAAATGCACTTAACTGATATATATAGAGCCCTTCATTCCAAAGAAACTAAATACACATTCTTCTCAAATGCACATGGAACATTCTCAAAGATAGACCACATGATAGGACACAAAACTAACCTCAACAAATTCAAGAAAACTGAAATCATACCAAGCATTTTCTCCAACCACAAGGGACTGAAACTAGAAACCAACCCCAAGGGGAAAAACACAAAGTCCTCAAAATCATGGAGATTGAATAGCATGCTATTAAACAATGAATGGGTCAAGAATGAAATTAGGGAGGAAATCAAAAAGTTTCTGGAAACAAAGAAAATGAACTCACAACAACCCAAAACTTATGGGACATAGCAAAGGCAGTCCTCAGAGGGAAGTTCATAATGATACAGGCCCACCTAAAAAAGATAGAGACATCTCAAACAAACAACTTAACCCTACACCTACAGGAACTCAAGGAACAACAACAAAGCCCAAAGCAAGTAGAAAGAAGGAAATAACTAACATCAGAGCATAATTAAATGACATAGAGACTAAAAGCACAATTCTAAGGATCAATGAATCCAGGAGCTAGTTCTTTGAAAAGATAAACAAAATTGACAAGCCTTTAAGCAGGCTCATCAAGAAAAAAAGAGAGAGGACCCAAATGAACACAATCAGAAATGAAGGAGGAGAGATTACAACTGACACGACAGAAATACAAAGGACTGTAAGAAATTACTATGATGAACTGTATGCGAAGAAATTTGAAAACCTAGAGGAAATGGACAAGTTTCTAGAAAAATATAATCTCCCAAAATTCAATGAAGAAGAAGCAGAAAGCCTGAATAGACCAATAACAGCAGATGAAATAGAAGCAGTAATCAAAAAACTCCTGACACACAAAAGCCCTGGACTAGATGGTTTCACAGGAGAATTTTATAAAACATTTAAGGAAGAGCTAACCCCTATCCTTCACAAAATTTTCGAAAAATTTCAAAATGATGGAAGACTCCCAAACTTTTTATGAAGCCAGCATCATTCTATTCCCCAAACCAGATAGAGATACAACAAGGAAACAAAACTTCAGGTCAATATTGCTGATGAACATAGATGCCAAAATACTCAACAAAATATTGGCAAACTGCATCCAACAATACATTAAAAAGATCATACATCATGACCAAGTGGGATACATCCCAGGGATGCAAATATGGTTTAACATTCACAAATCAGTAAGTGTAATACATCACATAAACCAAAGCAAAGATAAAAATCGCATGATCATATCAATGGATGCAGAAAAAGCATTTGATAAGGTATAACACCCATTTCTGATAAAAACACTCAGCAAAGTAGGAATAGAGGGAGCATTCCTCAACATAATAAAGGCCATATATGAGAGACCTACAGCCAACATCATACTAAATGGGCAAAAATTCAAATCTTTTCCATTAAAATCAAGAACAAGACAAGGTTGTCTACTTTAACCACTTCTATTCAATATAGTATTGGAAATATTGGCCACAGCAATTAGACAAGAAAAGGAAAGAAAAGGCATCCAAATTGGAAAGTAGGAAACAAAACTATCATTATTTGCAGATGACATGATTGTGTACATAGAAAATCCTATAGACTCGGTCAAAAAGCTGCTTGACCTAATAAATGAATTTGGCTGAACAGCTGGATACAAAGTCAATATCCAGAAATCAAAGGCATTTCTGTATACCAACCATGAAACAGCAGAAGCAGAAATCAAGAAAAAAAATCCCATTTGATATAGCAAAAATAAAAATAAAATACCTAGGAATAAACCTAACCAAGGAGGTAAAACACCTGTATGCAGAAAACTACACAACACTGAAGAAAGAAATCAAGGAAGACACAAACAAATGGAAACATATACCATGTTCATGGATGGCAAGAATTAACATCATCAGAATATCCATACTACCCAAAGCAATTTACAGATTCAATACAATACCTATTAAAGTACCAATGGCATTTTTCACGGACATAGAAAAAACACTTCAAAAATTTAAATGGAGCCATAAACGACCTCAAATAGCTGCAGCAATTTTGAGAAAGAAGAGCAAAGTAGGATGGATCAGAATACCTGTCTCCAAACTGTATTACAAGGCCACTGTAATCAAAACAGCCTGGTACTGGCACAAAAACAGGCACATGGACCAGTGGAATAGAACAGAGAGCCCACAAGTAAACCCAAATCTCTAAGGTCAATTAATATTTGACAAAAGAGGCAGCAACATAAACTGGAGTAAAAGTAACCTCTTCAACAAGTGGTGTTGGGAGAACTGGCCAGCTACATGCAAAAAAATGAAACCTGAACACCAAATTACACCATGCACAAAAATAAATTGAAGGTGGATAAAAGATTTAAATATAAGCCGTGATACCATTAAAGTCCTAGAGGAGAACGTATGCAGGAAAATCTCAGACATTTCACCCAGCAACATTTTTTCTGATATGTCTCCTAAAGCAAGGGACATAAAGGAAAGAATAAACAAATGGGATCTCATCAAAATAAAAGCTTCTGCACAGCTACAGAAAACATTATTAAAATAAAAAGAGAACTAACTGTATGGGAAAACATATTTGCCATTCATACCTCAGATAAGGGTTTAATCTCCAAAATATATAAAGAACTTACATTGACTCCACTCTAAAAAGACAAGCAACCCAATTAAAAAATGGGCAAAAGACTTGAACAGGCACTTCTCCAAGGAGGACATATGAGAGAGACATATGAAAATATGCTCGATATTGCTAGCTATCAGAAAGATGGAAATTAAAACCACAATGAGTTACCACTTCACACCAGTCAGAATGGCCATCATAAACAGAACAACAAACAACAAGTGTTGGAGAGGTTGTGGAGAAAAGGGGACCCTAGTACACTGTTGGTGGGACTGCAGACTGGTACAACCACTATGGAAAGCATATGGAATTTTCTAAGAAAACTAAAAATGGATGTACCTTTTGACCCAGCAATTCCACTGCTAGGATTATATCCTAGAAACCCTGAAACACCAATCCAAAAGAACCTATGCACCCCAATGTTCATAGCAGCACAATTTACAATAGCCAAGTGTTGGAAGCAACCTAGGTGCCCATCAGTAAATGAATGGATCAAAAAATTATGGTACATTTACACAATGGAGTTCTATGCAGCAGAAAGAAAGAAGGAACTCCGACCCTTTGAGACAACATGGATGAAATTGGAGAGCATTATGCTAAGCAAAATAAGCCAAGAGGTGAAAGACAAATACCATATGATCTCACCTTTAACAGGAACCTAATCGACAAAACAAACAAACAAGCATAATATAACCAAAGACACTGAAATTGAGAACAAGAGAGGAGAGGGGTAGGAATTTCAAGGGAAAAGGGGAAGGGTTTAGAGCAACAGGTATGAAAGACACGTGAACAAAAGCTAGGGGGGCGGAAGTGGGGAGGAGTGGGGAGGGCTGGGGCGTGGGCTGGGATAGGAGTGGAAGACAGAAAACTGCACAAGAACAACAATTAAAAGAAAAAAAAAGAAAAAAGAAATGTACATGAGCATTATTATTGTATCATCTATAATTTTTTCCTTTGTTATTATATAAAGAATTTTACTGATAACTGCTCCTTGCCACCCTTCTCCTTGGAACTACCTGCTTATGTGTGATGTTCTTTATTTTAGATATTCTATGTTGCATGTATGTGTTAGGGGTGGGGTAGTTCTTCCATGCTATTTTCCATGTAGGGATATAGCACATTTAGCTTTAAGAGTCATTCATCTTTCTATGAATATTTTTCTCAGATGATTTCCCAAACACAATTGAAGGACAAAAATGGGTGTTTGGAAATTTATGGATTGAAAGTCTTAAAATTACAGCACACCTGAAAAACTGAAAGAGACTGCTTCTAAATGACCTCAAAACTTTATCTTTTCCTGTGCCCACAGTCTTTGCAGTGTGACTGTGAATCTAGATCCCAAGAGTCCTTGCACACTTCTGCTCCCTCTTTTGCTCTTCTGACTTCTTCATGAAAAGATGTAGGTTATCTTAAAGAGTATGTGGCATAAGGAAAAAAGTTAAGTCAGCTTAAATATTTTGACTGAAGCCATAGACATGTGAAAGATCTCAGCTAAGGTCCAAGTCTCCTGGACACCGTAGAGAGCACAACAGAGACATTAATAGTCTGCTCCAGTCAGCAAAAACCACCCAGCAAACCCACAGAGTTATGAGAAATGATAATTGTTTGTTGTTTCAATTCACTAAGTTTTGAGGCAGTTTATTATACAGCAGTAGTGAACTGATGTAGAATATTAAATGAAGAGCCCTGGCTGGCATCATTCAGCTGATTGGAGTGTCATCTCATAGACCAAAAGGTTGCAGGTTCGATTCCCAATCAGGACATATAGCCAGGTTGTGGGTTTGGTCTCCTGCCGTAGTGTGTATAACAAGGCAACCAATTGATGTTTTTCTCTCATCTCTCTCTCTCTCTCTCTCTCTCTCTCTCTCTCTCTCTCTCTCCCCCCCAAGCAATGAAAAATATGTCCATGAGTGAGGATAAAAAAAGAAGATTAAATAAAGAGAAGAATAAAAAAGGGTGAAGATAATGGAAGTTGGAAATAATGGAAATTACATCTCATTATTTGCAAAAAAAAAAAAAAATTAGGTCTGGTCTTCAGGGTATATTACATATAATATACATAAACAAACTTGTATTTACTTTTACAAAAATAAATTATATTTCATAGAGGTTTTTGAATTAGAGTTTTCTGGTCATTTATATGAAGAATGTTTTTTATTTTGTAGTTATTTCGACCAGCAGTAAGTAGACAAACTCAGAAATCCTTCAGGGGGAGATATCTCCTATTGGAGTTTGTTCCAGACAAAAACTAGATGATATAGAAGTGTATAAATCATAGACAAATCTAAAGGAATAATTGACTGCACCAGTGTTCCATTTTAGGCTCATAAAATTTAGTGGAAGCTACAGGTCTATCTATAAAGTCATCCCACTTAGAAGGAATTGAGCACAGAGGGTAGTGGGGAAACTACTCATTTTGCTTTTTAAAGAAATTGCTTCCTCAGAGCACAGATACATAGCATTGATCTTCATAGAGTCAATGGCAAGCCAACAATGAAAAGCTCTTTGAGGTCATGACCTGGTGGCACTGTGCGCCAATCAGTGCTAAAATCACAGATGCACTCAACAGAGAAAAATAATAATTGTTAATATCCTTCTGCAACAGTTGTCCCTTTTGTAAATGCACTCTAATTGTTCAACCTCATAAGACTTAGGTGCCTGAGAATGTAGAATCAAGTTTTTCTACACAAAATTGAATTGGTGTTTAATTTCTTTAACATGCCTTGTTGAGTGGCATGAATGAAAATAACTTTGTAAGTTTCTCCAATAGCATCCCACAGCACCTTTGCAGGATGAAAAAAAGTAAGTTTGGAGGGATTGAGATTTGGAATTTTACAAGATGGGTTGATGGCATTAAAAATAAGGAAGATAGCTGAAGTGATATATAATGGGGTTGCAGGAAGATAGGCAGAAAGTAGGTAGGTATCAAAGGCTATCAGGATAATGGACCAAAAATGATTTTGAAAGGGTCAGGGAAAATAAACTTTAATTTTTGTAGTGTAGGGATAAGATTTTAGAGGTGGCTCAGCTTGGTCTTGTCACAGAAGCTCAGCAGAGGTAAAGATCATTGGAACTAAGGAGGTTGCAGAACTGAAAAATCTGAATATCCATGTTATCTGTGGTGCTGGCAAGAGTTGGAACAGGGATTAAGATCCCAATCAGGAGCTAGTATTCTCAAGAATGAATAAGTGAATCAATAATTTAATAAATCAGTCAAACTTATTCCATTGGATTCCAAGAATACTAAATTTAAAGCTGTAACAAACATGCATATCAAGGACCCAATAGGCAGCTTAAAATGCTTTCTTGTTTTACCAAGCAGTAGGCAAGACACAATCAGCAGTTTTCCACAAAGCAAAAGCAGTTTATTCATATTCAAAGACATGTGATGAACATGGATTTGTTTGCTAAGGAGTATGAGATACCCACCTCAGTCCCCATGGGTTTGATAGCATACACATCCCATTCTAGTCACTCACAGATGAGCACTGCACTATGCACAAGGGAGGTACACAGAATGGTTACTGAAAATAAGTGGCTTGAGCCATGTATCAAAATAGGGCAAGGAGAATTCCCCCATATGAGATGTCTGGTTTGTTCTTCACCATAATTTAAGGGAAGTTATTTCTTCAGGAAATGATGTTTGACACACTTTTTAACTAGTATCAACAGTTAAGAGAGTTAGATTAACAGGACAAGGATCAGGGAGTACCAAATATACACTATATGGGATGGTTTGAATAGTGACCTACCTATTATTACTTCGTAATATGGATGTTACAGAACACAGAAAGTCCCTTATTTCTGCCACCTTATGGAAAGATGTCTTTCAAAGCCAGAGATTTGTGAAAAGGAAAGGAAATATTTATTTAATGCTATACAGACTTAAAGTAGTGACCTAACGTCTTCATTAAAATATCAAAGTCCTTTCGGATACCCACAGACGTCCACAGTGCTTCCTATCTCCCTCTGCCCTAATTCAGGATACCGTAACTCAGGAAAAGAAGCAAACATCCAGGATCCAGGCTCCTGACACCGTCAGCTGTGTCATCGTCCAGGCAGGATCTCTAATTAATCCAAAGCCATGTGGCACCTTCTCATGGCCTACTGGCAAGAGTCCTTTCTCCCTTCTTCCAGGCAAAATCTCTCTTGCTTTCCAGGTCACACAGCCAAAGGGAGCATCCCAAAGCCACATGGTCCTCTTCTACCAAAGCTGTGGGGAAGGGGTCCCCACTCTGGCAAAACCTTGTGGCTCTCCCTCTTCACCCAAGCTGCAGGGGTCTGCACTCTAGTGAAACCATGTGGAATCTCTCTGGCAAAGCTGCAAGAGGGTCTCTACTCTGCCAGAGCTGTGTGGCTGCTCCTTCACCTAAGTTGCAGGGAGTAGGTCGCCATTTAGGCAAAGCCCAGTGGCAATTCCCTGCTAACGCCACATGGTGTTTCTCCCTCACAGGGCTGTGGGGGTCCTGACTCTGGTGAAACCACGTGGATCTCTCTCAATGGCTGCTGCATCTCAGTTTAAATCCCCCCGCCAATCCTCCTCTGTACCCCCATTTCCGACTCCTCCTACAATCAGTTACACCTGCCAGCATTCCCGTATTATTCCAAGTTTACTGGGCTGCCATCATGAGTCTGGCTAGGTGTGTCCCCATTTTCTGGAGCCAATCTTCTCCAAGCTCCCACGCAGGTGCTGTAACTTGGGGTTCCTCCCCCAGTCACCTCTTGGTGGGAGTCCTTTCCATCCCCCTGGCTCAGAGCATGGCCATAGCTATTTAACACATCTAAACCACCAGCCAAAGGCTATAGATATGTTAAATGACCATGCCATGGATTAGCAGCTCTGCATGTCCCTGCTCCATTTGTTCCTTCCCCCAACTCATGCCTGTGGGGGAAGGGGTGAGGACATCTTATATGTCCCTCTAATATTTCCTGGATACCCTCAGTTCTGGGCCCCATTCCAAATCCCTATTTTGGGGGCCCCTCCTCCTGGCTGCACCCTATATCATGGATTCTTGTTTATAATTATCAGAAATGTCTGTTAAGTGCTCCCTGTCATCCTTTCCCATTCAATCTGCAGGCCCTCACCAAGCTATGATCACAATGAGCAAATATTTTTATAAGTTCCCACAAATTCTACAGCATGAACTAGGATGTATGGAACTTGGGCCAGGTGATTTTCTTATATTATTTTTTATGTTTACGACAACCCTGAAAGGTGGGCACAGCCCTGGAAGGTGAAATTTGCAAGTTAAATTTAAAATTAGAAGCTACATTTTTTACCCACTGAATATACCACAAGTATTTGAAGCAGCAATCTGAGCCAAATCAGGCCAGTTGCAAAGTTGGTGCTTTTCCCAAAATTCCAAGTGGCCTCAGAAACCCTACTGAACCTAAAAGCTTTAGGTCCTATTTTTCTGTCTTGAGGATGAAGGAAGGATGTTTATCATTTAGATTCCAGGTACACCAATATTTGACTTCTAGTTGATTCCATATCAGCACAATCATCTCCCTATCATCTTAAATTTTGTACTGCAAACCAAGAGGGTTGCAAAAAGATGAAGGAGCCCTCCCTGAACCCTTCCAGCTTCAAGATTCCAGGAGAGATTCTGAATAGCTTTGCTTACAGTAGTGACCCTTCATCACCTTTCTCACCAAAGTGGCTGCTGTTTTATAGCTCTATAAACTCAAGGAACAGAAGCAAGAGCAACACACAAATAAACAAAAACAAATAAAAAATAAAACTTCATTTTATCTACTGTTTTATCCCATATAATCAATGGACTCCAAACAAGAAATTTAATGGAGATGGGATGTGTATACAGTGGACTACCATGACTCAGGTTAGAAATAGTTAATGTTCGTCAACAGGATAGAAGGAAATGATGACTTGAAATCTGTGGGAATCAAAGACTATAAGAATTTCACATATATAAGGAGAATCTGGCAGAAGGATGCAATAAACGACATTCCAGTTACCAGTCATGGAATGAGAATGTGGCAAACAATGTTTGCCTTTTCCTGACTGCCTTCATTGTTATAGCAAATTATAAATAGATTTGGAAAGATAGTGGATTTATTAAATTTGTCTGCAGTGCTCTTTCGTAAGATGAACAAAATAGAATAAAATGTTCCTACAACGTGCACAGTTCTGCTTTCAGGGTTACCAGTTTAGCAAAACCTTCACTGCTTCTCTCAGAAGCTAAGACTGATTCCTTGCCTTGAGGTGCAATGCAGGAAAATTATTTTTAAACTGAAAAACTTTCAATCAAATGTAAGGTCTGAGTAAATAAATATACAGATGGGGTATCTTTTATATGCAGTTTGATATGAGAAGAAATAGGACAATTTGGGAAAACATCTCTTTGGTATGAAAAGAATGGCTGCAAAAAGTGAATTCTTTAGGGGAAAAAAATCCAATGCAAAATAGTTTCATCTCCTGAAGATCAAATGTAAAGAGAATCACTATAGTTTAGTCATATTGCTTGTCTTAGCTTGGATTTCTTTTTTCTTACCACATACAGGTGGAGGGAGATGGAATATTTTTAAGGGTAATTTATAACCTGGAGGTCTAGAGCTCTCAATCTTTGAACTGACTTCCAAACTCTACATCCTCCTTTCTTCACTTAGAAATAACACATTATTTTTGAAACCTTACATTTTTCCATTTTATGTAAAATACATAAAACCCACTGTCTCAGACAATGTTTAATCAGAGAAGTGGAACCACTGGGCATGTATATATGAATTTGTTACAGGGATTTGAACTATAACAACTCATGTTGTAATGACTCATTAAACAGTCTCTTTAAGACCATTGTTTTTGCATCTGAGGCTGAAACCTGAAGTCCCCAGGGAAGGCAATTAGGAAAAGAAGACAGAGGTAAAGTGAGAGAGATCAAAAACAAACAGGAGCCCACAAGGAGGAACTGAAACCCATGGCATTTGGTTGCCTCTCATTTTGGTGGTGTAAGTGTCCTGCAGAAGCAAGAGCTCTTTGTCATGAGCTAAGCACACAACTGGTCTAAGGTCTGAGAAGCTGAAGGGGGATCCAGGGGAAGGTGGAGCATTTATAGCTGAGAGCTGCCCCATAGCATCAAGAAGAATCAGTAGATTAATGATAAGGTGTAAATGGCCAAAGCATCTTCCCTATCATTCAAAAGTAAAAGCATATGGCTGATATGTCACCTCCAGACACCAAATCTCTGAAAATATCTCTGACAGCTCATCTTAACCAGAAACATGGCCCATTTTAACTAGAATTTCCCAGAAAGGAATTCTAAAAAGTGTAGTTCAGTCTAGCCACCTTGATACATTACAAAGCCATCACACCCACCTTCAAGAAATCACCCTTACTCCAAAGTATACTATAAAACTGGGGGGTGAGCTACAGGGTGATGAGAGGGAGTGATTCCAGTGATCCAAGGCAGGTGATATGGCCAAATCCAAAAACAGACCCACAGTTTTACCAGGAAACCAATTCTACACAACTATTGTCAAGATCCATCATGCCTCTTCTTTCCATAAATGTTTCCTCAGTTTTCTCTCGAAATCCAAGGGAAAAAATACACAATTTTAACCAATGTAAAACATGCATATAGTGAGCCAATATAAAGAAAAGAGGAGACAAAATATATCCAAGTTCTCTCAGACATGTAGTTTTCTTTCTGTAGTGACATTTCTAAACATCACACATTTTTCTTCTTGAGTTCTGGTATCCTACTAGTAAAATATATCAATTTATTTCCAGTTATTTATTTATTTATTTGTTTGTTTGTTTATTTTAACACTGTCAATTCATAATCCAGACTCTATGTCAGGCAATTCAATACATTGGGCAGTAGATATATTTGATATACATCATAAAATGTAATCTGAGGTACTTGTAGCATGAAAATGATAAAGCCACATTGGAAATCAAGAATCCTGCACTTAGATTGAGCAGGATTAGTATACACAGACAACATAATCCCAGTAACAATACATTTCAGTAATTTAAAAATTTCAAAAAATGATTTTGTAAATAATCTCTGTGTGTGTGTTTTGTTAGTGTTGTTAGTCAATGAATGTATGAATAAATAAAAGGATTTCCTTAAAAAATTTGGGAGGGTAATATAGCTTTGAACTTGGTTTAAAAGTGACAAATAAGTTGAAAATGTAAAGGAAGGGATCAGGTGGGGCATTATATAGGAATAAATATGAGGCAAATTATTGTAGAATATCATTTTGTGGTTTCCATCACTTGAACTTACTTTATTGATATTCATTAGTGAATAAAATGTTATCATTAATTTTTTATGCATTATACATTTTCAAATCATTCAATGAATTTTATGCATTTTAAAATAGTGGTTGCTAATTGTAGACTATCTTAGTGGGTGAGTAACAAGAATCTAGGCTGATGAGAAGGAGGGCCAGTTAGCAAATGGCTCCTCTTACAAGGAGGTTAAATCTGGGTTGTAGATGATGGTCAGTAAGAAGTTGCTTATGGAGTTATGAATAATTTGATGAAAATATCAGATGAATATACCAGATAAATGATGGAAATTTCCAGAAAACCAGCACTAAGAGCTAGTGCTAAAATCCAGTTAGTGAGGAAAATGAGGATTCTCTTTAAGGATGTGACTTAAAGAGAAAAGTAAGCATTCATGAGTCATGAAGCAGAAAAATAATTGGCCATCAAACTACTAGCAAATGAGACTAAGCTAAGGACCAGGCCTGTGGGACACTCCAGAATACATAGCCTCTCTTCTCTTTGAAGAAGGGGCAGGCTAGGAGACCAGCAATTAAATAAAGGATTCTTTGTTCTCTAAACTAATGTATTGTGTGGGAGAAAGAATGAGGTCTTCAAAGGGAAAGGGTGGTTATTCTTTATATTAAAAATTAGATTTGACTAGGGCATGACAGATTTTAGTTTTCAAAGATGTCCACACCTTTGCCCACATTTATGCTACCATCTCACATACTCTCCTTACAATGAGACTTTGACACTCCTCCATGGAGAGGTGGGATTCATATTTCCTCTCCATAAAACTAGTGGACCTGTGACTATGATAGCATTGGTACTGTATGACTTCTGAAGAAAAGTCATAAAATACACATGTAGTTTCTGCCTTGTTCTATTCCTCCTGAGAACATGTGGGGAGTCCATAATTTTGAAAATAGATGCTCAGAGAGCTCCAGCTATTCCAGTCCTCAATTGTTTGAGTCTTCTCAATGCAGGAGTCAGACAGGTGAGTGAGTGAGCCTGGGTGATTCCAGCCCCAGCTTTGGGTGATCCAGCTGATGCCCCATAGAACCAGCCTTCTAGTCTTCTAGCTTAGCACTCAGACCCTGTTAAGCAGAAGTGAGCTGTCCTCACAGTGCTCTGCCCAAATTTCTGACTCATAGAATCCATAAAAACACTACAATTGTATTTTACACCAGTAAGTGTTTGGAATAATTTGTTACATAACCCTTAAAGACTTTTTGGTTATAGAGGGAATGAATACAGGTTACAGAAAAGATGAAAATATATGTCTACAAAAGTAGGAGTGGTGTAAAACAACATTAGTAGAAGCAGTACTATTAGTAGTAGTTTCAGTATTATAGTAGTGCCCTCTTATCTGTGTTTTCAGTCTCCACCGTTTCATTTACCTGTGGTCAAAGGTGGTCTGAAAATATATGGAAAAGTCTGGAAGTAAACAACTTACACATTTTAAATTGCATGCTATTCTGAGTAGTGCAACAAACTCTTGGGCCATCCTGCTCTGTCCCACCCAGGACAAAAATCATCCCTTTTTCTAAGTATATCCAGGCTTTATATGCTCCCCATCCATTAATTACTTAATATGTTTCTCAATCATCTGGTTGACTATCATGGTATTGTAGTGCTTGTGTTCAAGTAACCCTTATTTTATTTAATGATGCTGCATTTATATAGCTTTTATTGCAGTATATAGTTATAATGTTTTATTTTATTATCAGTTATTGTTAAACTTTATCATAACCATATATATAGGGTTCAGTACTATCCAAGATTTCAGGCATCTACTGGGGGCCTTAGAATGAACATATCCCCAGTGGATAATGGAGGATGACTGTAGTAGCACTGATAGTAGTAACAGTAGAATTAGTAAGTAATTAACACATCTAACCTAATTGTTACAGCTATATTCTTTTAACTAGTCCTTAAAATATAAAAATGAGGATAGTGCTTTTGTTATCTTTATTTTACAGAGGGGAATCTCCAGCTAGTCTGGCTTCAGAGTCTGCATACTAACCACATGAGTACCTGATTAAAGGTTTGAAGGTAGTAGGAATCTTAATGTTAAAATTAATAATAACTAGCATTTATTTAGCAGTTAACTAGTCTCTCTGACAGGTATTATACTAAGAGTTTCAAATGAATTGTCTTAATAGACAATGAAGTTTGGATGGATGTCTAGAAGTACAAATGAGCCCAGTCGCCAGAAATGAACTCTTTATTTGGGGCAAAAGAGACAGGTTAGAAAAATTACATTTCTTTAGTCGTGAATTTTGAAACCTACTTAAAATAATACAAGATAGAGATGCCTAAGAAGGTCATTAAAAGTTCCAGAACCAGAGAAGAAGTTGGGAATACAACAGAAATAGCAGTGCAGACTGAATTAAATCCAAGAGCTCCAATTACAGAGAATCTATGTGGTGCATAAGTAATCACTCATGAACATCCTTTTATCTTATGCTGACATTCTCAATAACTTTGAATAGCACTGGAAGACAATCCAATAGAAATCCAGCCTGCAGGCCTACTTTAAAAAATTATTATTAATATTTGAGAATGCAACATTCTTTGGGAGTCACTCATAATAAATTTCAGGGCTAAAATAAAGCTCTTTCTCTCATTTAGTAGAGCAACTCTCAAAGATTAAAACAGATGCAAATGTGTAGCTTGCCCACATTCTGATTTTGCTAGAAGATATTCATCTGACAAATCAAAGCCCTCTCACAAATTAGCGTTTACCGCAAGATGAAATCTGGGAAGATGAAATAAGGCATTTTCTTTCCATAATATATGCAGTTTTTTAAAAAAACTTTCCCTTAATTATGATTTCTGCTCTCTGCCATTCTCACTTGTATTTGATCTCTACAGTGCCATTTGGATTTGTATTAAATTGTGAAATCCTAGAAAGCAAGAGCTGTCTTACTTAATACTTCTCTACAGTTCTCAACCAGGTACATTATGTGGACAAGAGCTTAAGTTTGAAGAGGAAAGTGATGGTGGTAAACCAGTGGTGCTTCTATCCACAACCATGCTCTCTTCATCCTTGCAGTGAAATGCAGACTTGTTTCTAAATCAGTTATGTCCCCAAACCTAGAAAATAGATCTTGACTGATTAGAGCCAATCCTGATTTCCCTCTACCTCTTTCCTATTCTACATTAAAATTACCAATACAAGAGGGCATCTAGGAAAGATTCTACCCCCAGATTTAAATTAAAAAAACCAATAACTTTCACCCAACACATTTCTTTCTTTTCAACATATTGCCACAAGTGGTTGCTGTAGTAGCCAGCTCACAAGCATGGGAAGAATCTAAAAAGTGATGGTGATAGGAAGAAGAAACACTGAAAGTTAGAAAGAACCTGGGTCCTAGATGGCATCACTGAGCCACTGAATCTCCCTGGACCACTCACCTCCAGACATCTTGTTTTCCACCTTTTGACTTTTGTTTTTTGAAAGCCACTTTTGGTCAAATTTCAAGCTACCTGTGGTCAACTATTTCCTAAAGGACATGATATCACTCTGAGTAAAGAAATAAAGATCATCAGTGAAATCAACATTCAAGAAATATAAATAAGAATTATATCTCAAAATTATATGGCCTCCATAGGTTTTCATGAAATATCAGGCACCCTAAACATATACTAGTTCTTATAGCACCATCTTCACTCCTTGGACAATTGTCATGTACTGGAAAACACACTAGTGTACAGATTTTTCCCAGACTACAGCTAATAGAGACCATCACTTTTAAGCCATATTTGTGGGGATAGTAATGTTGCTAGAAGATGGCAAATGAGCCACAAGGGAGAAATGCTGCCAAAGAATCTCAAAATCATTGTAAACATGCGAGAGGATGGAGGACTATAGTACAGAAGTTAAGTAGTTAAGATAGTAGGAAAGAAACCAAGATTTTAATTCTACCTATGTTTCATATCTTTTTGACCTTAGAAATATTTCTTTACCTCCCAAAGCCTCAATTTTCTTCTCTGTAAAGTGGAAATAATAGTAATGCATATATTATTTTATTATCATGAGGATTAAATAATTTTCTTAATATAATACCTGGTCCATAACTCATATTTAATATTAACAACTCAGGCTTTACAAAATCAAAATGTGTTTCTCAACAAAGAGGTGTTTTGCTGGAATTAGTCTTTTCATCTCTCATTTCCAGGCAAAGATGGGCTCTTCTCATCCTCTTTTATTTAAACTCCTGAGATTTGCGTTTGGCAACTTTTTGCTGTCCCCTCTCTATGAGAAATGGTTGGCTGACTTGATTTCATTCCTGTAAGAATTCTGGTGAGTGCAGAGTATTTCACAGTGTTCCTTGTCCTAGTCTGTGCCTCCTGTGTTACGCATGTCTATTAGAACCAATTCTGTGGTGCTTTTTGGGAATCAAGGAAGTAGTAAAAGAAGACAGTTCCAGAATAACCTTGATTTGTGTTAGGCTCACTAACTGGTTCTTTATAACTCCCTTCCAAATTTTGCTTACATCAGTATTGGAAACAGGAAGCTAATGGACTTAATCTTCTTTGCAGATAGTGTAGTTGTGAGTGTTTCAGAACCACATTTTGCTTAAAACTTTTAGTTTTTTAAATAGAATGCTTTGTAAACCTGTGCTTTTGAATTTAGTTTTACTCAAAGGATGGTCCAAGAACCAGTAGCATCGGAATCTCCTAAAACACGGGGGAAGGCAAATTCCTGGGCCACCCCAGACCTACTGAAGCAGCATGTCTGAAGGTAGGCTCTGGACCTGGGTGCCATCTGGAGTGCCAGGTAATTCTGATGCAGACATATTTGAGGACCACTACTCTCTCTCACTCTATTAGTATACCTCCTACTCTTTGACACTCAGTCTGTACCTCTACTTCATGTCACCTATAAGCAGTTGACTTTATGACCTCTGGTTTAGACTATGAACCTGTGAGTAATATTTATTCCTACATTTCCTCTATTCTGTCCACAAACTTGTCATTTACCTACTCCATATGTGTCCCTAGTACAAAGCCAGGTACAAAATTAGACCCCAACCCAGCTAGGATTCATAGACCAAGTTATATAATTCCATGAAGGAGTAAAGGCCTATTTGAACTCTCTTTAGAAGAGCCAGAAAGTCAGAAGAGAAAAATCCATTAAGTAAAATTAATTAAAACTACCAATATGGAAAGAAGAGGTATGTGAGATTTGAGTCTGGAGAGAATTTCTGTAACCTGCTTGGCAGATAATTTTTTCTGAAAGTGGGTCAATATTAGGGCACATTATGCTCTGAATCTTTAATGCATTTATTTCAAGAATTTGAGTGTTGCCTCCCCTCCCCTATCACACTGATGGAAGACACACATTATTCTCCCCATCTCCCACTCTGATGTTCTCTGAAACACCATATCATCCCTGGAAGCTTTCAGTTTTCAAAATAATCTTCTATGGGCTATCAGGAGCAACCCTTATATTTTAAAGATGTCTCTAATTAATAAATGACTGTTTAAAAACAAAGTCTCAAACAGCTAAACTCATAAAGGGAAGATCAAGTTTTTGCCACCAAGCAATCAAACAAATTGATGAGCAGGAAGAAAATGACCATGGAACTAAAACTGTTCTATTATTAGTGAGCAATCTGCACATTTTTCCCCAATTAATGCTTAGAATGGGATCTGAGTCAGTGGCAACCTAATTACTGGCATATTACTTTGTTCATTAGAAGCTCTGCAACAGTCAGTGCTTCCTTTCATTTGCATGAACCCTGCAAAAGCCACCCAGTAGGATGTCAGTCACTGCTTTGCAACCTCAAGTCTTTGCTGTAGGTAGAAGTTTCTGGGGATAGTACACCACTTTTCCTATCATGCTGCTGGGTAAATATTCTGTCACTCACAGTCCTTATTCATATTAGAGGAAGACTTGTCTCTTGTAAAGATTTTCCAGGAATCATTTCTATGCATGGTATAGTACTTTGGGGAGTGGTTTCCAAAATGTGATTAACAGAAGTGTGGAGGATCTAAGTTCAGTAGCTGGTGTCTATCATCTTATTAAACAAGTATATATATATTATGTGTGTGTGTGTGTGTGTGTGTGTGTGTGTGTGTGTGTGCAAACAAAAACAGTCCCCATTGAACAATGGCACTCCTAATTTCCCATCATCATATAAATAGCTAGTGCAAGTATTATTACCTTCGTGGTCTGGGACAGAGGGTTACAGACATGAACACTGGTCTTGCCTGTTTGTCCTTCTATTATACTTATCATGGTTGAATCCCAATGATAACTCCCCCTGAAATACTGCATCAAGAGTTATACTAATAACTCACACTAATTAGGCTGGTTAGTGCTTCATTTCTTTACTCAGTTCTCCCTAGTTTGTCTCAAATTAGCAACTTTAGCCATCTTTCTCCTCCAACATCCAAGTTAATCCACAGAGAAGTTCCTCACCTACTTCAATGAGAAAATTGATGGGAATGGAGAAGCAAAGATATCATACCTTCCTGTGTCTGCTCTGATGATTTCCTCAATTGCAACATCCTATTCCTCATATTTTCCATCTAATCAATCACCTAGGCCTGGAAAACTTGTCCTTAGTATCTCTGAAATGTACCTACTGCTGCCACCCCTCATTGAGGCCATAGCCATGAAGAGAGAGAGGTACCAAGGGAGAGCAGAAGTTTGGCTGTGCTCAGGGGGTAAGGCATGTTCCAGTGCATCTGGTACAAGGACTACTCATGGTCAGAGCTGTGTCTACTTCTGTGGCTGTGGAACTTGCTCACCTATGGTCACCTGCTGGCATTGTTCCTCTCTGCTGGGTTTGACATAACCTCAGGTCCTCTTAGACTTTTGTGCTATCTGCTTGGAGCACTTGTCTTCAGCTCTTTAATTTCTATTCTTCCTTCAGGACTCAGTTCAGGTATAACCTCCTCTTACAATTCTTTCCCAGTTCCCACAGGTCATCTTAGGTGCACCTCTAATGTGCCCTACTGCACTTTGGGGTCACTTATTCCAATACACTTTTAAGACAGACTCTATGACAAGTATCCGTTTGTTGTTGTTTTTCTAAGTCATTTCACCTGTATCATGATTCATTTAGAGCACAATTTTATCTTCCATATCCCTAGGATTTCTACCACTATTCCCAGTACCTATCACAATATAGAGCTTCAATACATAATTCATTAAGAAGTAGCTGTGTAGTTCAAAGTTCCAAGTCTGCTGTTCACTAGCTGTGTGAACTTGAGAAATTCACTTACTCTTTTGACTTTTAATGTTTTCACTTCTAAGAGAAATTCATAAGATCATTTTTAAACTACAATAGAAGACTTGCAAGTAATTTCAAAGTTTATTTTAGTTTAGCCCATCTCATTTTACAGATAGAGAAACAGAAGTTCCTGGATCTGTATTTTTTACACATGCTTTTGTAGAATCTCATACGAAATGTACTATTATCAGCTATAACCAAAAAGGCATGTTCCTTAGCAGTAGGGAAAATGCTATCTTTATAGTTTGTGATTTCTGATGTTTATTTTAAAAGGGTGATCAGAATAAAAGAACGGAGGCAATGAGAAAAGCTTCAGAATGCTGACTCATTTTTAAAAAATCAGAGTGTTTATCTGAAAAACAACATAGGTATTTTATCAAAGAAAATGCATTCATTTAGTAAAATGTGGGCCTCATAGAGAAGTATAGATTTTCTAGCTGACAGACCTTAAAAAAATGCAGCTTCAGGAAACAAAGTGTGGAATGCAATAATGTCAATTCATGGGGGCATGCATTCCTGTCATTTCCCGACAAGGGTTTTTTTAATGTAATCATAGTTATTAGTTGCAATCTTGCACAGGCAATTGGAGCAATAACACCAGCTCATCTCCAGCCCCTTTAGAGCCTGCATGGGCAGTAAAGCTCCTTCACATGGGACAGTATTTACATTCCACATAACCTCAAATATTGCTTCTTTGCTTTAGGATAGATTGATAGTACACAGTATACACTGGAGGAAATATTTAATGAATTTGATTCTTATTTTTGATAACTCTCTAATCTTGAAACACTGGGGGGCCTCACCCATAGATGTCTGAAGTTATTTTTTTTCCCCATCAGAACACAGAACAGTGAGGAGTAAGATTTACCTTGTACTGCTGGTAAGGGAGGGAGGCAGTAGCCCACTTTTCAGTAAATTTTATCTTTGTCAAGACTTGAGCCATCTGGTTAGAGTGCTGGGGAGTGGATCCTAAAATAGCCAGTGTCCCTCTGTGTTGCAAGTCTATAATAAAATCCTGTTGTAGTGTGACAGAATAACATCTGACTCATGGATAAGTTGCTCTAGAAAGACAGTTTAATGAAGTTTCAAGTAAACAAAATAAAATAAACTTAGGACATTGAAGTATTGGTCTTCGGTGCTTCCTATGCAAAACAGATAAGAATCAATAATAATTAGCATGTCACAATAAGTGCTTTCAAAGTATTTAACATAATTTATTCCTTTACTAAGATGAATGTCAGCCTTACGTACTCCATTAATTAATTGAACAAACAAAAAAGAATTACCCCACAGAGAGACTAGTTCTAATTCTTTTGTGTTTCCCTCCTGAACTACCCCCAAACCCAAATAAGTGTCAATGGGGTAAAAGTCTGGGGCATTTGTGAAGGGTTTTATCTAATCCAAACCATTAGTAAAACTGAGGCACTTCTAGGGAGTTTCTCATATACTGATGTGAGTCCTCCTTTATTCACAAGGAATATGTTCTAATACCCCCAGTGGGTGCTTAAAACCATAGATAGTACCAAACCCTATATATACTATGTTTTTTCCTATACATACATACCCATGACAAAATTTAATTTATAAATTCGCTACAGTAAGAGAATAACAGAACAATTATAACTTATAGCATACTGGAAGTTATGTGACTATAGCCTCTCTCAAAATATCTGAAATTTTCCATTTAATATTTTTGGACTACAGTTGATTGTGGAAAGTCTAACTGTGGAATGGGGACTACTGTAATTCTTTCTAATTGGTAAAATAGTTTAACACAGGAGCTCAGGTAGTTTGCTGATTGCCTCAATTCTAGTCTAGAATTTCCAATTGCTATAAAGTCACAATCTGGACAGGGTTCATTCTGTGACAAAGAACATACGGAGGCAACTAGATTAGCACTAATAGCAGCATTTGCCAATGTGGAGAAGTGGTGGCCTATGGCTGCCTTCTCTGTTGGATGTCAACAAAAGGGTCTATTTTTCTGGAGTTATGGTTCTTTTGTTTCATTTTGCTGATTAACACTGTATTGCTCTCTACTCAGCGATATTATTTATCTTATAACTGAGGCTATTTGCTCCATATGATATATTCTTGGTAATGAGCCCAGTACTTCCACCTAAACAGTCGTGTTAGAGTATTTCCTCTGTTTTCAGTTACCTTGTTGCTCTATGCTAGAAGCACTCCAAGAGTTACTGCTAATTATCTGATCCTTGATTAGCTTTTAGAGGGGTCATATCTTGATTTCTGAGGTGGTCTTCTCCAAGCCAAGATGGTACCATTAATATTTCTAGATAAAACACCTAATCAAAACCTAAGGTCAACTCAGTGCTTGCCAAGACACACAGGGAGGAATCTATTTCCTGTCTGATATAACTCCAAGTAGTTAATTTCAGGTTGGGCTGCTCAGAATAAAAATAGTTTATCTCTGGGAGAAGAACATAGGTTTAGTGAAAACTAACTGTATTCCACTTTTACATCCTGGTATTTCCAGTCTGGAGCCACTTCGAAGCTCAAGAATGCTGTTGCCTAGGTCAGTCTTGAGAAAAACACAGCTGGTATGACAATGCTACAATAGAATAATGACTTTGCCTGCATGTTCTCTGGACCTTAAATTTCCTACTTTAAATGCTGCTCTGATGCAACATGTTTGATCAACTGAGAAAAGGGGGACTAGGCTTCAATACTGATGTATCAACACTACATAAACAATATGAGGTCCAGTGTAAAACATCCAGTAAACATGTACCTTGTATAATCAGAAATTTAAAGACCTTGGGGAGTTGGAACCAAACACTGGTACCAGTAGAAGGGGAGATGGTGACTATGGAGAGTGTTAATCAGGGAGAGTTTAAATGAGGGACTCTAGCTCTAATGTCACAAGAAGTCAGAAGGGCGTAGGACATAGCCAGTTGGAGACTTTATATCAGGGCCTCCATAAGGACTGATAATTAAAACCCTAGTTTCCTTTTCCCTACTGCCCCCTTAGATATTTTCCTTCTATTGGATGATTGAGTCTGCAGTTTTTATTTTTTTATTTGTCTGTTTCCTCACCAAAAGCTTCATTATTTCTAGGAAGTGGAATCTGTTCTTGTGAAGCCCCTGGGGTAGAAGATCTATGAGATATTTTCATGTGCTTTCAGTGTCTAGAAACATGTGAGATATTTTGATTCTAGCTTGCCTCTATCCAAGCCATAGAAAATGAGCCACTGGAAAACTAAAGGGAAATATAACTGCTATGTCATCTGGACAAAGGAGTTGTTCTAACCTCTCTCCTTTTTAAAAAATTTCCTTAGGAGAATCATGATCACTTGCTGCTTTTGGTTCAATATTTGGTCCCAAATCAAAGTTATTTGCAATGAAAAGATAAATTTTGGAAATTTTCATTGGAAAAATTATTAAATATGAAATCCAATAAGATTAAGACAGTAAGATTGTGGGCTCTAATTCTGGAAATAAGGAAGGATTTGTGGTTCATGGAGTATTGTTCTGATGCTCCACATTGTAGCAGGGGCAGGTGAGGTTCCTGTGGATAATTCCTACTGTCTCCTAGATTGGCTGCAAAATAATCACTGTGGATATGAACAGCTTTGAGAGTCAGAAACCCTGATCATGTGCCAAACCTCTCCATAGACAGAAAAAGGTTATCAGTTTGTGAGAATGAATTTGAAAATGTGGAACAAAGCAAGAATCCTTGATCTTGATATGAGCAGATGCCCTTAATCTTGGGACTTCTCCAATTAGACCAAGAGTGTTTTGGCTTTGTCTTTTCAGGTGAAAGCACTAGATACTCTTCTGAATTTCCTTTCAAAGTTGAGGATATGTATAACATAGCTCAGTCATTGCATTTGGTGTCCTCATGGACCAAAAGATACTGTAAAATAAGATCCTCATATGTGTCTTTGTTTCATGATATAAGTCCTTTAAGTCTTTAAATTGTTGCCATGCCTATAAATGATATACTAGGAAGTCAAAGATTAAGGCTGTGTTCTATAGGGAAAACCAAGACACAAAAAGCATTTGCCTAACTATCCTTGATATCAGAAATGCCCCAAACCATCTGTGCACTGGCTCATTTTGCTGGAGAGATGATATCTAACTTCCTTCCCACACTCAGTTCTTTCACTCTCTGACCCTTGGAAGAATGTTACAGGAAAGGGATACTCTGATGTTCTACCCCTTATGATGAAAGTTTCAGAACTTTGATGGAACTGAAGAAATTTTCATTGGAAGAGCCATTGAGCATAGTTAAGTCCAAACGGTTTGTGAGAGATGGGGAGAGCTTGACGCAGAAAAACTACAACTCATGATGAGGCCTCTGAGATTGTAGAGCTAGAAGATATTTTACTCTGACCTAAGTGTCCATATATGTGTAAAATGTGGGGGGCTCTACCCGCAGGGCACCCCTGGCTGGCTCGGATGAGAATAAGTCTACCAAGACATGATCTTCTTGGGGAGGAAAGGTGGCTGATCTCTCAAAGAAGAAGGGCCAAGAGCCTTTTGCTCCATGGGCTTTTATTGGGCTTGTTTTGCACAGGGATACAGGTAACGCTCAATTAATCATTGTCAAGAAGTAAAGATCAAACAATAGATAATATACAAAGAACTCTGAGGGCCTATTTTGAGTCAGGGTCAGATAGCTAAAGAGCAATAAAACTTTGAGGAACAAACTCACTTCTTGCTTGGACCCTTATCATTTAATTGAGATCATTCTAAACAAATCAGGTTTCACAGGATTTTACATACTCTTTCTTAGGCCTGATCGCCCTAGGGACCCCGCCCTTTCCAACACAGGGCTGCACCACTAGCATTGTTTCAGGCTTAAGGCATTGTTTCAGGCTTAAATCAGGCAGGGGAAGTAAGGCAGCCAAGAGATTAGGAGACTTCTCAAAGACAGATGAGGTCTCAGGCTATGTCAAAGCCGAGGGGCAAGGGTCCATCACCCCCTTTTGCTGTAGCCCCCCAAGTCCTTCCCTGGGAGTCCCATGATTATACCTGCCTTAGGTCATTCCTCCCTTGAGGAATCTTACCTGTCATTGGCTACTAACCGATCAAGCATTGGATACCAGGCAGGGTGAAGCAAAAGGAGCAGAAGTGGCACTCCTGCCAGGGAGATAAGCCTTGTCTCCTTAGTGGCTTATGGTCTGAAGGTCGCTCATTCAGCCTTAGCCATGGCGGAGTTATAGCTCCTGAAACCAGGCAGGGCAGTTTCCAACAGTTAAATATTCGTGTATTTACATAAGTATGTAAATATGAATACAAATAAATATGTCTAGTATTAAGTGGAATCTTTTCTGATGAGCCAAAACATAACTAATTCCCAAAGCTGAAAAAGATATAAAATGCTGTACCCCACTGTTTTTCAGGGAAGTACCTGAAATTAGTACCTGGGCTGATAATAGAAGAACCTAGTACCTGGGTTGATAATAGAAGACTTTCCTTCTCATCTTGATTTGGGTCCCCCTGGAACCAGATTCTGAATTTAAGAGATTTGTTTGGCATATGATTTCAGGAAAACCCAATAGGGAAGTGAGGGAGTGAAAAAGGGAAGGGAACCAATAAAGAGTACGTTATGGAGCAGGTTGTTACTGAAAATAATTGAAACTCAATCCTACTGGGCAATACCAGGAGACAGTGTAGAACATGACTCAGTATTGTCCCATCTGAGGGATGTGGAAGCTGGGGTATTTATATACTGAATCTTATCCATCATTTCTGAGGGATGTCCTCAGAGACATCAACTTCTCCACATTTCTGGTCTGTACTGCATTAAACTGAAAGGTCCTCTATAGGGAACCTATCCACGTGGTATGGCTAATGTAGCTCAGCCCCTGATTCAGAAAGCCAGCAGGGAGCATGTCAACACACAGGACCCAAGCCCATGGATTGGTTTTCCTGTGGGGAATCAGGCCTGCATTGTACCTAGGCTGCTTTGAGACTTGCTTTTTGCTAAAACTCCCTCACCCTGAAATGAGACAGCAAATGTTTACTGGGTATCTTTAAAGTGACTGCCTAAAATCTATGCTAAACCTCCCAAGGGTGGAGTGTAATCAGTTCAACCACTTTTTCTTTTGCATTTGAAAATATCCTTTTTCTTTGTAGTAATTAGCAACTTCCTCTCCCTTGTTATTTGTAAAAGGTAACCACCTAAAGCAAGTGCAAAGTAAATGAGGACCATCTTCAATGTAATATGCCCAGAAAAGCAATAAAAGCCTGTCGGGGCAGGGGTCAGGGTGCTTTCTCCCTCAGAGAGTGGCCATGCCATCCCTTTTTCTCCACAGGACTTCTGTAGTCCATGTGGATTTGTTTGTTGCAGCCACAACACATGGACTCCACTGGTCAAGTCTGCATCAGTCCTCAGATGAGAGTCACAGGTGCACGCATAGAATGCAGTGGGTGTGTAGTGGAATGGTGGTAACCAAGGGGATGAAACTGGGGGACTTGCAGCATCAGCTATGATTCTCCTACCGTGGTGGAAATGAAAGGTTTTATCTCCTGAGCTCAAAGGTCAAGTTTTGTGGCACACCAAAAAAGACTTGTAACATCTTAAAGGCTGCTATAAGAAAGGGAGGCTAATTTCATCTTGAGATAGATACTTACTTGGGCTTAGAATCTGCAGAAATTTTCTGATTAGAGAAGAGACTATTGTCTGAACAATGAAAGTTCTTGACATGGGTTCCCTGGAGTTTGGAGTTGTGGCTAGCTATGGAGTCTACTGTCCTCTTTTAGTTCAGTAATTTCTGAAGGCAGGGGTTCTAAAGTGGTCCATGCAGCAGGGTTGGAAAACATTGTGTAGTAGTGTCATTTTCTGTAACCTTTGGAGAGTGATATGAGGACTTTAAGAGTTCAAAATACTGCATGTATAGAATTATGGAGGTTAACAGACTTTAGGTGTTGTGGGGCTCTTCACCAACTACTGGGATCCCTAACATGGAAAATGATTTGCAAGCATGGACCACTGGTGAAGGCAAAGGAAAACTCAGCTGCCTCTCTCTAAGGGAGCCTTCTGCAGAAGATCCAGGGAAAAAGATGAACATCACCTCAAGAAAATCACGTAGATCTAATGGGAAACCAGCTATATCAGATGCAAACAGATCCACTGAGAGCAGAAGAGAGTCATGTCCCTACCAACAATTATTACTGTATCCATTTAGTAAAGAAGCATGCTATTTTTTCCACTGAAAAAAAATAGAATTTAGAAGAGTTGGGGGAAGGAGGAAACTTTAGATAGGTTATGAATTTGAAGTATTAAACAGATTGTATTTAGTTCTTAAATTGAAATGTATTAGAAAAGTTATAAAACTGAGCCAAAATTTTACTGGTAATGGAAAAAAAAATTATTTTAAGGATCATGATGAATAGAAGCCATTTAAAATAAAAAGGAAAGTTATTTATGTTCCCCAGACTCTAGAATATCAACTTTTTGAGAACAGTGATTTTACTCTAGTTACTTCTATTCCCTGTATTTCTCAAATGGTGCCTGTGACTAGTTGAATGTTCAGTAAATGATTGCTGAATAAATAAATATATATTCCCCAGTGAGTTAACATTGTATTGTGTGTAGAAAAATGCAAATATAAATATTAAAGATTAAAATTTTGCTGTATGTCAATACTTTTAGCATTTCTGTCTCTAAGCTCATTTAAATTTCCCTCTTGTTTTCTATTCTTTAGCCAACCTGACCTTCCTTCTTTTCCTTGGATTGCTCCCACCTTATTTCACATCAGGATTTTGCTCTTGCTAGGTCCACTACCTGCCCTGCTTTCCCAAAATTCTTGATGAAGCTCTCTCCTTCTCCATATTCTACTTTTGCTCAAGTATTTCTTCTAATAGCCTCTCCATACTCATGTTCTATCCAATTATCCTCTTTTTATATATTTACCCCACCGTAATCCTGTATATCTGACATCTGAATTTTTCTTAGTCCATCTGTGCTGCTTCCACCAGAAGGTAAGCTCCGCAGGTGGAGAAACTTTTCCTGCCTTGTTACCACTGTCTCCCCTTTGCACAGACCAGGGCCTCAGGCAGAGAATGTGCCTTTGAATACACAGAGATGGGAATGTTGATTCAAGTAATTTCTTTGGCTGTATTTCAAGAAACACAGATGAGGCAATGGGAAAGATAGTGAAGAGAAGATGGCCAATAAAGGTTATGTCATTGAGTGGGTAAAACTGGAGATTAAACCCACTGGAACCCCCCTGAGACACTATGTGGAACTTACCTCAGAATTATCCCACTAAGAGCAGAGAGAGGCTGGGGTATTTATCAGTTACCATTCTCATTGCTGATGTTTCTTAGGGGGAGCATTAACTCCTCAGGACTTCTGGTCTATCTCTTGTTTCTGCATAAGCCAGCAGCAAGAGAAAGCCTTTAGGCAGGGGGTCCCATACGTTTAAGTGAGGATTGTTTAATGAATCTGCAGATAACCTCCAGGAAGGCCATGTGGATATGGCACTAGCATATCCACTAGGGTAGGCATTGAGTAAATGTTGACCAAATAAATAAATCATCCATCTGAAAGAAAATTTGAAATGAACAATGTATAAAGGCAATATAGAATCTTTTATGGTTAATATATAGTGTATCCCTAAAATTACAGGCCAAGTGCTATAAAGGAAAATGTTTATTTGCAGAAAAGTCCTAGGGAAAGTAAACAGTTAGGGTTGAGAGCTAAATAATGTTTCAGATCTGTTTCCCCCCAAAATGTGAATTACCCACTAACAGATTTGCATGCAGCTTTTAGAGTCATATTTGATGAGGGTGTTTGCAGATATAAAATATGAGAGCTAAAGTTATTTGATATTTTATTGTTCATTTGGGAGCAATATTTTGTTCTAGTGGTTTCATTTCATGAAATTACTCTGAGATGCTAACTCTATTTCAGAGTATCAGCTTGTTCCTTACTCTAAACATTGTGCTGTGCCTGCTCCTTGTTTTGGCCTTGCAGTAATATATGAGCAAAGGAAATAGCATCCAGTCTGACGTATGAACCAGTGAAGCACTAAGAAGCCACCTGCATGGGCTTTATTTTCCTTGTTATCTCATTATTTTCCAAAGTATTCCTAAATAACTGTCCACCTGAAGTAAAAGCAGTGCATGTGACCACAGCCCAGCACTAGCTCACTACTGCCTCCACAGCCAGAGTGTGGCTCCCAAACTCTCATGATATAGAGTCCCTGAAACCACTGCTTTATTCGTGCTTTATGTGGTTCCAGCATAAACTCTGGGACCCACAGCAACTGTCCTGCAGTGCTCCCCGTTGGTGATAATAATTGACCTAAACCAGTAGTGGAGCAGATGTGTGTTGAAGTTGTCCATAGAAGATATTGGGATGGGTCCCCAGGAGTTTGAAGTTATTTTAACACAGGCTTCTGTGACCTCTTGTAGACTAGAGATTTCTAAATGCATGAGGTCAAATATAATGGGTCCTAAGACCTGTTAACAAGTCCTATAATTTGATTTTTTTTAACTCTTTAAAAATTTTGTAACAATTTTAAGTTTATAGAGACTTTATAAGAATAGTACAAAAACCTTTTATTCACTCTACCCAAATTCATCAACTTTTAATATTTTGCTGCATTTACTTGATCATTCTCCCTATTATTTTCTGAATGATTACAAAGTATGTTCAGTACAATATATTCCCTAGTAGTTAAATAGGAATTTCCTAAAACCAAAGATGGTTTTTAATATAACTACTAAACAGTTATCAAAATTAGGGTATATACAATTTCTCTCTGGAAAAATATCTAGCCATTGTTAATATAATGGGAATGGTTTGCACAACATTGATGTAACCTGTCAGCCAAGGAGAGTGGATTGGAATGTGCATGCGTGCACAATGACGACTTTACTATACTAGTCTAGTCAGTGGGGGCAGTAGACACCGTTAAATGAGCATCTGTACTGTGTGGCCATTGCATTCAAAATGACTGAGTGAGTAGAGCAATGAATCTACATCAAATTTTGTGTTAAGCTTGAACATTCCTCCACAGAATCTATTTGGATGATTCAGAAGGCCACAGCTATGGGCAACTGGAGATCATCAACTTCATCACAACAATATGTCATGCCTCATGCAGAATTTTTTGGCAAAACATCAAGTCACACAGGTGACCCAGCCCCCTACCACCCAGATTTGGTACCCTGCGACTTCTAGTTTTTTCAAACTAAAATTACTTTTGGAAGGGAAGAAATTCAGGTTATCGATGAAATTCATGCAAACATGATGGAGATTTGGAGAACTGTGTGAGGTCCCAAGGTGCCTACTTTGAAGGGGACCGAGATATCATTGTCCTATGTACAATGTTTCTTGTATCTTGTATCTTCTTCAACAAATGTCTCTATTTTTTTTTCATAGTGCATGACTGGATACTTTCTGTTCAGGCCTCATATAATCAGATATAACATTTTCATATAATCTACATTATATATCTAATCTTAGCAATTTTCTTAGCAACATCCTTTATTAAAATTTTTATTTTTTGTATAAAACATATTTAGGTACCATGCACAATTTTTAGCTTTATTTTATTTTTTTTAGATTTTAATCTGGGACACCTGCTCAGTCTTCCTGTGTTTTTTGTAACAATGACATTTTTTAAAAAGTATGGTCAACTTAAGGGTTTTCCTTTTTTGGTTATTGGTTATATGGTATGTTTTGTGGGTATGAATACAACTTCAAAGAAACTAAAGAGAAAAACAAAAAACACAAAGAACAGGTCTAGGTAACCACACACACACATACACACAAACCAGTGAAACTGAGACACACAGCTTAGAAAAGGAGGAAACAGAGAAAAGAAGTATGAAATACTACCAAAAAAATCCAACAGACAGAAACACAAAGGAAAACAACCAATGGAAGCACAGAGCTACCAGAAAACAAAAGATAAGATGGCTATAGGAAATCTTCATACATCAATAATTACCCTTAATGTAAATAGACTGAATTCACCAATACAGAGGCCGAGTAAGAGATTGGATCAAAAAATGAAACCCAACTATGCTGCCTTCAGGAGACACATCTAAGCTGCAAAGACTCAGAGTGCAAAGGTGGAAAATGATTCTCCAAGCAATAACATCCACAGAAAAGTGGGTGTAGCCATACTTATATCTGACAAAAATAGATTTCAAGACAACAAATTTAACAAGAGACAAAGATGGGAATTTTATAATGATAAAGGGAAGACTACATCAAGAAGATATAACATCTTAATATGTGAGGTGGGACCCCCCAAAATGGAATTATCTTTTGGACAGTAGACTCCTTGTGGTACAGGGTTACCATGCTACATGAGAGTTCTAGGAATCCATCTGTATCAGTGTAGCAGTTGGTGTTGTGAGAGGCTGCATTCAGCTTCAGGGAATTTTTTTGAAGATTCCTTCAACACTTTTGTCCATTTCATAATGGGTGATTTACGAATGCACCTGCCCACACCATGCCGAGTATTTGGCAGTTTTTGATCAAAAATGGCATGACTCCCTTGCCCTAACCTCCCTATTCACCTGATCTTACCCTGGGTGCCTTTTTTGTTTCCCTAATGAAAAAAAGTACTCAAAAGGGAAAGGTTTGCCGATGTGGAAGAGGTGAAACAAAAAAATGGCAGGAGCACTAAAAGGTGAGTTCAAAATTTGTTTTGAGCAGTAGAAAAAAATTTCTTGAAAGGTATATCACATCAAATAGAGAGTACATTGAAGGTGACTAAAGTTTAAACATGTAGGAATAAATATACATTGTTTTAGAAATAAATTCTGATTTTTGGGGGGTATCCCCTCATATATGCACCAAATCAGGGAGCACCAAGATATACAAAGCAATTACTAACATAAAAAAAGGAGAAACAGACAAAAACACAGTCATAGTGGGGAACCTTAGTACTCCATTGACAGCTCTTGATAGATCTCTTAAACAGAAAATCAGTGAAGAAATATCAGCCTTCAATGACACATTAGCCCAATGGACATAATTGACATATTCAGAGCCTTTCATCCCAGAACGTTAAATTATACATTCTTCTCCAGTGCACACGGAATATTCTCAAGGATAGTCTATAGGTTGGGTCACAAAACTAACCTCAATAAATTCAAGAAGATTGAAGTTATACCATACATTTTTTCTGACCACAATGCTTTGAAGTTAGAAATCAGCTCCAAAAGGGAAGTAAAGAAACTCAGAAATGGAGAGGGAAGATGGCAGCACAGTAGGAGGGAGCAGATTCTACTTCCCCCTACACAGGGGAGAAAAACCTAGCCAATCTATGGAGGAACAGAGCAAACAACCAATAATACCACAGCATATATGAAAATAGGAGATCAAAAATTGTAGCAGACATTGAAAAACCAGATGGTAAGGAGAGTATTTCAGGACAATAAGAGCTGAGGGATCAGTGAAGAGACCAGGGCAGCTGAAGCCCCTGCCTGGCGCTTGCTGGGTCTGCCACAGGACTCTAGGGAGGGACCCGGGTCAGCCGCTCCCTCCTCTGCTAAACAAGGTTTCAGCAGCAATGAGAGAGATGTGGTTGCTTGAAATCACAGGGAGGGGAGTTAAGGTCTGAGTGGCAAACATGCTGGGGCTGTGAGAACCCATGCATAGCCCTGGGAGGAGTGCACACTGGAGCTCGCATGACCAGAGGCACCTGCCCGAGACCAGAGGCAACTGCATGAACAGAGGACCCCACAACCGGAGGAGGGGGATTTGTGGAACACCCAGAGCCCATGCATGTGAACGCAGGGAATGCGCACTGTCAGTGGGAAAACTGGACCTCACGCCTCTGAACTTAGGGTGAGCATGCACAAAGCAGGAAACCTGGAACTCACACCCGTAAACCTGGGGTTGGTGCATCCCCTGTAGGAGACCCGAACTCACACCCATAAACTTGGGAAAGTGTGCACTCCCCAAGAGGCTCAGAACCCACACCCGAGGCCCTACGTGGAGAGGCACTGGGCTAAATTTGGGAAGAGTGCATGGCTAGCCCTGGGAAGAGCAGCCCAAAGCTGACTGAGTGCTGAACAGGGAGAAGAGTGATAGAATCTGTTTCCCCTCATGCTGCTGCAGCCAGCAAGATCAGAAACCGGCTTGCCCAGTTTGAAACCAGCAAGAGGGTATTTGTTTTAATATATACATATTTATTTTTTAATGTTTTTTTTATCCCTCAATTCCTTTTGCTTCTCTTCCCTTCTTTCTTGTTTTCTTCTTTCTTCCTTTCTTTCCAATTTTATCTCTTCTTCCTCTTTTTATTCTTTATCCATTTTTTTCTTTTCTCTTTTTAACTACCCATGAGTGAGACAAAAAAAACCCAGAACCGTGAAAAGATCAGAGTTAAAACCAAAGAGGGGACATCCCAATAGCTGAGACAGTGGAAGCTGTGAACACCAGGATACCCAAAGGAGACTGCACCGCTGAATCTCACAGTTATTCTACCACAGAAGTTCACATCACACCATACACCCAGGAAGCCAGAACAGATCAATTTAAGAAGCTGAGGCTAACAACACTCTCACAAATGATGGGAAGACAAAGAAACAGTCCCTAAATGAAAGAAAAGGAGGAAGCCCTCGAAAGAGTGCTAAATGAAACAGAGGCAACTCAACTATAAGATGTAGAGTTCAAAGCAATGGTTATCAGGAAGCTCAATGAGCTCACAATGAGCTACCAGAAACTACAGGGAAGCTACAATGAACTCACTGCAAACTATATCAACATGAAAAAGGAAATAGAAACTATCAACAAAGGCCAAGAGGAAATGAAGAGTACAATTTCTGAACTGAAGAACAGAGTAGAAGGAATCAAAAGCACAATCAATGAAGCAGAAGATTGGATCAGTGAGTTGGAAGACAAAGCAGAAAAAAACAGCCAGAAAGAGCAAGAAAAGGAAAAGAAGCTCAGAAAGAATGAAGAGGGATTATGAGAAATGAAAAACAATATGAAATGTAATAATATCCATATAATAGGGATACCAAAAGGAGAGGAAGAAGAGCAGGGATAGAAAACCTATTTGAAAAAGTAATGATGGAAAACTTCCTTAATTTGATGAGAGAAAAAGTCATACAAATCCAGGAAACACAGAGAGTCCCAATCAAGAGGAACCCAAAGAGCCCACTTCAAGACACATCATAATTAAAATGGCAAAATTCCTAGAAAAAGAGAGAATCTTAAAGGCAGCAAGGGAGAAAAAGGAAGTAACATAAAAGGGAGCCCCAATAAGGTTAGCAGCTGACTTCTCAATGGAAATGCTCCAAGCCAGAAGAGAATGACATGAAATATTTCAGGTAATGAGAACCAAAGGATTGCAACCAAGACTGCTTTACCCAGCAAGGCTTTCCATCAAGATAGAAGGCCAAATAAGGAGCTTCTCAGACAAAAGAAGTCCAAAAGAATACACCTCTACCAAATCGGTTCTGCAAGAGATGCTAAAGGGACTGCTTTAAGGAAAGGAAGTAAACGAGAGAGAGACAGGAATACAGGTATGAAAATGGCAATGGATAAGTACCTAACAATAATAACCTTAAAGGCAAATGGATTAAATGCTTCAATCAAAAGACATAGAATAGCTGAATGGATAAGAAAACATGACCCACACATAGGCTGCCTACAAAAGACCAACCTCAAGACAAAAGACCTACACAGACTCAAAGTGAAGGACTGGAAACAAATTTTCCAAACAATGGATAGGAAAAAAAGTTGGGGTAGCAATACTCGTATCAGACGAAATAGACTTCAAAAGAAGGGCCATAAAGAGAGAGGTCAGAAGATCACCTCATAATACTGAAGGGAAGAATCCACCAAGAAGACATAAACATCATAAATATATATACACCCAACGTAGGAGCACCTAAATACATAAAGAAAGTCTTAGGGGACTTCAAGAAACATACTGACAGCAACACAATTATTGTTGGAGATTTTAACACCCCATTGTCAAAAATGGACAGATCTTCCAAACAAAATATCAACAAAGATTGTGGCATTAAAGAATACTCTAGATGAAATGGACTTAACTGATATATATATATATATATATATATATATATATATATATATATATATATATATATATAGAGAGAGAGAGAGAGAGAGAGAGAGAGAGAGAGAGAGCCCTTCAGCCCAAAGAAATGAAATACACATTCTTTTCAAATGCACATGGAACATTTTCAAAGATAGACCACATGATAGGTCACAAAACAAGCCTCAACAAATTCAAGAAAATTTAAATCATACCAAGCATTTTCTCCAACCACAAGGGACTGAAACTAGAAACCAACCCCGAGGGGGAAAACCCAAAACCCTCAAAATCATGGAGATTGAAAAGCATGCTATTAAACAATGAATGGGTCAAGAATAAAATTGGGGAACAAATGAAATAGTTTCTGGAAACAAATGAAAATGAACTCACAACAACCCAAAACTTATGGGACACAGCAAAGGCAGTCCTCAGAGGGTAGTTCATAGCGATACAGGCCTACCTAAAAAAGATAGAAATATTTCAAACAACTTAACCCTATACCTACAAGAACTCAAGGAACAACAACAAAGACAGCCCAGAGCAAGTAGAAGGAAGGAAATAACCAAGATCAGAGCAAAATTAAATGACATAGAGACTAAAGGCACAATTCTAAGGATCAATGAATCCAGGAGCTGATTCTTTGAAAAGACAAACAAAATTGACAAGCCTTTAAGCAGGCTCCTCAAGAAAAAAAGAGAGGAGACCCAAATAAATACAATCAGAAATGAAAGAGGAGAGATTACAACTGATACCACAGAAATACAAAGGATTGTAAGAAATTACTATGAAGAACTGTATGCCAAGAAATTTGAAAACCTAGGTGAAGTGGACAAGTTTCTAGAAAAATGTAATCTTCCAAAACTCAATGAAGAAGAAGCAGAAAGCCTGAACAGAACAATAGCAGCAGATGAAATTGAAGCAGTAATCCAGAAAATCCTAACACACAAAAGCCCTGGACCTGATGGTTTCACAGAATTTTACAAAGCATTTAAGGAAGAGCTAAGTGCTGTGCTTCACAGACTATTCAAAAAAATCTAAAGTGATGGAGGACTCCCAAACTGTTTTTATGAAGCCAGCATCATCCTCATCCCAAAACCAGATAAAGACACAGCAAAGAAAGAAAACTCAGGCCAATATTGCTGATGAACATAGACACTAAATTCCTCAACAAAATATTGGCAAATTGCATCCAACAATACATTAAAAAGATTACACACCATGAACAAATGGGATTCATCCCAGGGATGCACGGATGGTTCAATATTTGCAAATCAGTAAATGTAATATATCACATAAACAAAAGCAAAGACAAAAATCACATGATCATATCAATAGATGCAGAAAAAGCATTTGATAAGGTACAGCACCCATTTATGATAAAAATACTCAGCAAAGTGGGAATAGTGGGAGCATTCCTCAACATAATAAAGGCCAAGTATGAGAGACCTACAGTCAACATCATACTCAATGAGCAAAAACTAAAATCTTTTTCACTAAGATCAGGAACAAGACAAGGGTGTCCACTTTCACCTCTTCTATTCAATATAGTATTGGAAGTCTTATCCACAGCGATTAGACAAGAAAAGGAAATAAAAAGGATCCAAATCAGAAAGGAGGAAACAAAACTATCATTGTTTGTAGATGACATGATAGTGTACATAGAACATCCTATAGACTCAGCCAAAAAGCTGCTTGAACTAATAAATAAATTTGGCCAAACAGCCAGATACAAATCAAAATCCAGAAATCAAACATATTTTTGTAAACCAACAATGAAACAGCAGAAGCAGAAATCAAGAAAAAAATCCCATTCAATATAGCAAAAAGAAAAATAAAATACCTAGGAATAAACCTAACCAAGGAGGTAAAAGACCTGTAAGCAGAGAACTCCACAACACTGAAGAAGTAATCAAGGAAGAACAAACAAATGGAAATATACATCATTTGTTTGTAGATCAGAAGAATTAACATCATCGGAATGTCCATACTACCCAAAGCAATTTACAGATTCAATATAATACCTAATAAAGTACCAATGGCATATTTCACAGACATAGAACAAACATTTCAAAAATTTATATGGAACCACAAACAGCACCAAATAGCTGCTGCAATTTTGGGAAAGAAGAGCAAAGTAGGAGGGATCACAATAGCTGAAACTGAACTGTATTACAAGGCCACTGTAGTCAAAACAGCCTGGTACTGCTATAAAAAGAGGCACATGGACCAGTGGAACAGAACAGAGAGCCCAGAAATAAACCCCAGTCTCTGTGGTCAATTAGTATTTCACAAAGGGGGCAGCAACATAAAATGGGGTAAAAATAGCCTCTTCAATAAGTGGTGTTGGGAAAACTGGACAGCTACGCTCAAAAAAAAAAAAAAAATGAAACTTGAACACCAACTTACACCATACACAAAAATAAATTCAAGGTGGATAAAAGATTTAAATATAAGCCATGACACCATTAAAGTCCTAGAGGAGAACGTAGGCAGGATAATATCAGACATTTCATGCAGCGACATTTTTTCTGATATGTCCCCTAAAGCAAGGGACATAAATGAAAGAATAAACAAATGGGATCTCATCAAAATAAAAAGTTTCTGCACAGCTACAGAAAACAGTATTAAAATAAAAAGAGAACCAACTGTATGGGAAAACATATTTACCAATGATACCTCAGACAAGGATTTAATCTCCAAAATTTATAAAGAACTTACATGACCCCATCCTAAGAAGACAAGCAATCCAATTAAAAAATGGTCAAAAGACTTGAACAGACACTTCTCCAAGGAGGACATATGAGAGAGACATATGAAAATATGCTCGATATCGCTAGCTATCAGAAAGATGGGAATTAAAACCACAATGAGATACCATTTCACACCATTCAGAATAGCCATCATAAACAAAGCAACAAACAACAAGTGTTGGAGAGGTTGTGGAGAAAAGGGGACCCTAGTGCACTGTTGGTGGGATTGCAGATTGGTGCAACCATTATGGAAAACAGTATGGAATTTTCTAAGAAAACTAAAAATGGATCTACCTTTTGACTCCACAATTCTACTGCTAGGATTATATCCTAAGAACCCTGAAACACAATCCAAAAGAACCTATGCACCCCAGTGTTCATAGGAACACAATGTACAATAGCCAAATGTTGGAAGCAACCTAGGTGCCTATCAGGAAATGAATGGATCAAAAAACTATGGTACATTTACACAATGGAATTCTATGCAGCAGAAAGAAAGAAGGAGCTCCTACCCTTTGCAACAGCATGGATGGAACTGGAGAGCATTATGCTAAGGGAAATAAGCCAGGAGGTGAAAGACAAACACCATATGATCTCACCTTTAACAGGAACCTAATCGACAAAACAAACAAGCAAGCAAAATATAACCAAAGACACTGAAATTGAGAACAGGCTGACAGTGACCAGAGGGGAGAGGGGAAGGAATTTCAGGGGAAAAGGGAAGAGTTTAGAGAAACATTTATAAAGGACACATGGACAAAAACAAGGGTGGTGGAAATTGGAAGGAGGTGGGGCGGGTTGGTTTGGTGGGCTGGGATGGGCATAAAAGACAGAAAACTGTACAGGAACAACAATTAAAATAAAATTAAAAAAAACTCAGAAATATGTGGAGATTAAACAACATACTACTAAAAAATTACCAGGTCACCTGATTACCAAATCAGGTGAGATCCAAAGATATACAGAGACAAATGAAAATGACAATACAACATATCAAAACTTCTAAGATGCAATAAAAGCAGTAATAAGAGAGAATTTTATATAATTATAGGCTTATCTCAAAGAAGAAGAGAAATGCCAAGTAAACACCCTAACACCACATTTTAAAAAAACTAAAAAACAATGGGAAGATGAAGAAGAAGTAAGAAGAAGGAGGAGGAGGAAGAGGAGAAGCAGCAAAGAGCAACTCAAAGACAACAGAGGAAAATGAATAATAAAAATTGAAGCAGAAGTGGAAAAAACAGAGAACAAAAAAGACTGTACAAAATTAATACAAGAAAGATATTGTTATGTGAAAAGATTAATAAAATTGACATCAACAGTAACAATGAGACCCATGTAACAATAAAAAATGAAAGAGAAGTTACCACAGATATCATTGATATACAAAGCACTTTTCTAGTATACTATGAAAGTCTGTATGCCACCAAATTCAATAATCTACAAGAAACATATAAGTTCTTAGAAATATATAACCATCCTAGATGGAATCATAAAGAACTGGAAAATCTAAGTAGACTGACATACAGTGAAGAAATTGAAACAACCATCAAAAACCTCCCAAGAAATAAAAGTCCAGGATCAGATAGTTTCACTAGTGAATTCTACCAAATGAGAAGAATCGATGATTATCCTTTTTAAACTCTTCCAAAACATTGAAGAAGAGGCAACATTTCCTAACACATTTTATGAGCCCAACATAACCTTGATACCCAACCTGGCAAGGATAACAACAACAAAAAAAGAAAACTACAGATCTATATATCTAGTAAACACAGATGCAAAAATCCTAAACAAAATACTAGCAAATCAAATATAACAATTCATTAAAATATTCATTATGTTATTCATTAATAATTATTAATGATTCATTATTAATGAATTAATTATTAATCATTAATCATTATTAATGATTAATTATTAATGAATTCATTAATAATTCATTATGATCAAGTGTTGTTCACTCCAGGGGCACAAGGATGGTTTAACATATGCAAATCAATCAATGCAATCCACCACATTAACAAATCAAATGAAAAAGTTCATTTGATCTTATCAATAGACACAGAAAAAGCATTTGATGAGATACATTGATTTATGACTAAAACACTCAATAAAATGGGTATAGAAGGGACATAATAAAGGCCACATATGAGAAACACTCAGCCAATATCATGCTCAGTGGCCAAAACTGAAAGCTTTTCTGCTAAAATTAGAAATAAAAGAAGGCTGCCCACTCTTACCACTCTTATTCAAAATAGTTTTGTAAGTCCTAGAAAGAGCAATCAGGCCATGGAAAGAATTAAATTTATCCAAATTGGGAAAGAAGAAATAAAAGTGTAACTTTTTGCAGATGATATAAGTTTGTATATAGAAAACCCTAAAGACTCTACCAAAAAACTATTAGAAAAAATAAACAAAAACAATAAACTTGTAGAATACAAAATTAATGCGCAAAAATTCACTGCTTTCCTACATACTAATAAACTTAACAAAGGATCTTATGGACTTATATACTGAAAACTACAAAGCATCATTAAAAGAGACTGAAAAAAGACACAATGAAATGGAAAGATATTCCATGTTGATGGATCGGAAGAATCAATATAGTTAAAATTGCCATATTACCCAAAGCAATATACAGATTTAATGCAATCCCCATCAAAATCTCAATGTCATTTTATGAAGATAAAGAACAAAACTTTATCAGAGTTTTATGAAACTATGAAAGACCCCAAATAGCCAAAGCAATAGTGAGAATAAAAAACAAAGCAGAGGTATCACACTACCTGACTTCAAATCATACTACAGGGATATGATAATCAAAATAGCATAGTATTGGCATAAAAATAGACACACAGACCAATGGAACAGAATTGAGGATCCAAAAATAAAATAATAAAATCACATATATATGAACAAATAATTTTTAATCCTCATTCTAGGATATGTTTATTGATTTGAGAAGCATCCATCAGTTGTCTCCTCTATGTGCCGTGACAGAATATCAAACTCACAACCTAGATATATTCCCTGACTGGGAATTGAAGCCACAACATTTTTGGTTTATGGGATGATATGCTCCAACTAACTGAGCCACCTGGCCAGGACAATGGTTTTTGCCAAAAGATCTAAAAACACACAATGGAAAAAAGAAAGATTGTTCAAAAAATGGTGCTGGGAAAATTGGAAAGCAACAGGCAACATGCAAAAGAATGAAATTAGAATACTGTTTGTCCCCATGTACAAAAACTAATTCAAAATGGATAAATTATATAAAAGAAAACAGAGGTACTAAATTTATTGACCTTGGTTGTAGAGAATATTTATGAATTTAACCCCAAAGGCAAGGAAAATAAAGGCAAAAATAAATGAATGGGACTATATCAAACTAAAAAGCTTCTGTATAGCAAAAGAAACTGACAACAAAAGAAAAAGGCAACCAACCAAATGGGGGATGATATTTACAAAAAACAGCTTCAACAAAGTGTTGATATCCAAAATATGTAAAGAACTCATACAACTCAACACCAAATAAATAAGCAATCCAATTAAAAAATGGGCAGAGGACCTGAATAGACACCTCTCCGAAGAAGACGTACAACTGGCTAGGAAATATATGAAAATATGTTCAACTTCACTAGCTATTAGGGAAATGCAAATCTAAACTATCACGAGATAACTACTTTACACCTGTTAGAATGGCTATTATTAACAAGACAGGTAAGAAGAAGTATTGGTGAGGTCGTGGAGGAAAAGGAACCCTCATTTGTCATTCACTGTTGATGAGAGTATATAGTATACTTGTATAGCTGCTATGGAAAACAATCTGGTGGTTCCTCAAAAAATTCAGAATAGAGTTACTATATGACACAGCAATCACTCTTCTACCCAGAAGACTTGAAAACATTTATTTGCAAAAACATATGCACCCCTATTTTATTGTAGCATTATTCACAGTGGCCAAGACATGGAGATAACCAAAATTTCCATCATTAGAGGACTGGATAAAGAAGATGTGGTGCATATATACTATGGAATACTACTCAGCCCTAAGAAGAGATGAAATAATACCTTTTGCAACAAAACGGATGGACCTTGAGAATATTTTGCTAAATGAAATATGTCAGTCAGAAAAAGCTAAAAACCACATAATTTCATTCATATGTGGGACATAATACTAAAACTCATAAACACAGACAATGGTATGGTGATTGCCAGAAGGAAGGGGGTGGGGGAGTAATAAAGGGTAAAGTAGACCAAATAAATGGTGCCAGAAGATGACTTAACATTGGGTGGTGGGCACAAAATGCAATATACACATCATGTTTCATAAAAATGTACACTTGAAACCTATATGACCTTATAAACCAATGTCTCCTCAATAACATCAATAAAAAAGAATATGTCTAAAATTGAAGCACAGAAAATGTCCAAGGTCTTTGACATATCATGTAATTTTGTAACAACGCAAGTTCCAGTGAAAAGTTAACATCAAAAGTGAAGATTCTCTCAACCAAATACAGGATGCTTCAATCCATTGGTGTCTCCTTTGAAGGTGTCACATTTTCTTTCCTAGACATAGTAATATTCTCATCTTACCATCTCCTGACAAGAATTAAATTTACTCTTGTCCCTATGAACCTCATTGCTCAAAACACACTTTTCAACAGTCATGAAATATGAACATCCTCCCACACAGGCAGCTTGCTATTTATTTACAGTGTAGCTGGTAGCTCCATTCCTTCCCAGCTCATGTCAAAGTATAAGGCACACAGTATGCAATTATTCAAATGTATTACTTGGTTTTTGTTTTGTTCCAGCTCAAATAGTTCTGCTCTCTAATAGCAGATATCAACATGGCTTTAACTTCAGATAAGAGCATGGGCATGATGAATCATAAATAAGCTAACACAATAAAATGCTGATACCTAAAACTGAATGGTTTCAACAAAACTACATTAAGTTTCAAAATGACCCAGCACTGTGGTAGGTACTGAGGCTTCAAAATTAACCAAGCAGATATTCTTGATCTCTGTGAGCTTCAAGTTAAATGGGAGAGAAAGAGACTCAATTATGTAATTATAATTGACAATAGACACTATGAGGCAAATGCACCATGATGCCAAAGTACATAGAAAAGTACATGTCCCAAATCTCTGAGCCAGAAAGTTTTTTCATAGGAGGAAGCTTCTTCTGTGCTGGGATCATGAAGACAAAAGGAGGATAGGCAAAACAGGAGAGATTATGAGGAAAAGTGACTCAGACCAAAGTTACAACCTGCCCAGAAGAGAAAAGGAGGTGGAAAAAGCAAAGGGATTGAAAGATTTATGATGAATCAGTCAGCTATTTCTATAAAAATGCTGTGTAATAAACCACATTGAAATTCAGTTACTTCTACCATAAGCATTTATTCTCATACTTATGAGTCTATAGACTGACTGTAGTTTGCCTGACTTAAAATCAACTGAGAAGGATTCCTCAGTTTTAGGTTGTAGTTAAACTGGGACTAGATCCAAGATGTGGATTAGATTCATGTATTCTTCCATGTATTTTTCTGAGGATCATACCAAAGGGGAAGAAGCTACCCAGGCATGTTCTTCTTGTGACAGATCACTGGAGCAAAAACTCAGGTCAATTTACCCAACCATATTTAAGTCTCTGCTCCTGTTATGAGTATTGGCATCCCATTGACCAAAGCAAGTTACCTGGGCAAGACAAAGCAATGAGAGGGAGGAATGCACTCTGCCCTCATTGGAGGGGGATATGCAAATATTTGTTGAACATAAACCTCAACCATCACACATGGCATGTCTGGATTCTATAGTCTATAAAGAAGTGAACAACAAAACAAACAAACAAGCAAAATATAACCAAAGACACCGAAATTGAGAACAGGCTGACAGTCACCAGAGGGGAGAGGGGAGGGAATTTCAGGGGAAAAGGGGAAAGGTTTACAGGAATAAGTATAAAGGACACATGGACAAAAACTAGGGGGGGGGTGGAAATGGGAGGGAGGTGGGGAGGCCTGGGGTGGTGGGCTGGGTTGGGAGTAAAAGACAGAATACTGTACATGAACAACAATTAAAGTAAAAAAAAAAAAAAAGAACTAGAGAAGTAGGCAGGGGCACTATAAATCACTTAAACAGTTCAGACTTTATCCATGTATCATTTTAAATTGGGAGAGAAAGTCTCATTTGTATTTTACTGTGATCATGTAGTTGCAGTTAGGACAGTAGACTAGAACAAACAAGAGTGATGCTAAGGCAAATATAAAAAGAACATTCTGGGAGGACAGAATCACCTTTGAAATATTCACCAATGAACTAAGAAAATATATAAGCTACAGAGACATCCCAACCATTATTATTATTTTTTACTTCTTCGGTTTAACAGATTAAAACAAAAACCAGGAATAATGAAGGGTTCAAAGGCCAAATACATCAATTTAAGATTAGTGATAGGAAATGCAACAGATTATCCTGGGTACTTTGCCTTAACTATTTTGTTGTTGTTTTTGTTTTTGTTTTTTTAGGTATTATTTTGCTCTACAAATCCTTGCTCTATTATTTTAAATGTAGATCCCTCAGAACCGCATGTCATAAGATATTACTATTTAATATATAGTCCTGGGCAAGAGCATGATTATCACTTGGAAGCCTTCCAAAGGTGCAGAATCTTGAACCCTAAGGTAGACCTATGGAATCAGAAACTGCTAGCATTTTAATAAGACCCTTAGGTGATATACTCATTAAAGTCTGAGAAGTACTGCTATAGGATATTTAAAGTTGAAATACAGCCCTGACTGGGGTAGCTCAGTTGGTTGGGCAATGTCCTGCAAAACGAGGGGTTGCCGGTTCAATTCCCAGTCAGGGTACATGCCTGGGTTTCAGGCCAGGTCCCCAATTGGAGGAGAATGAGAGGCAACAGATCAGTTTTTCTCTCATACATCAATGTGTCTCTCCCTCTCTTTCTCCCTCTCTTCCTCTCTCTCTCTAAAAATAAATAAATGAATATATTTTTAAAAGATGAAATACAAATTAGAAAAAAAGGCAGTTTCAGTTATTCAGTCAATGCCTCACATTTATAAGATGCTATGGTCTAAAAGTGGTGCATATAGAGATATATTATTCTAGGCCTTCTATGCCTAGAGAACTGGAAACTTGTAGTCTGAACATCACATAGAAGCTTCCTACCTAAATATTGCAGTCTATGATAAGGATGTTAAAATAAAGTGTTAAATCATTAGTAACAACCAGTCTTACCTTGGGGTGAATGAGGAAAGCTTATTTGAAGGTATGATAGGCAAGTGAGACTTTGAAGTATTTTGGGGAACCTGAGTTCTGAAGCGAGAAGACATTTCAGAAGGCAGTTCAATGCAGGGGAAAGGCAGGGCATATCCAAAAAATGTTTTAAAAAAGTCTAAAGCCAACTGAATGTGAGAGGAAGCAGAAGTTGGAGTATTTTTTCAAACTATTTTAAAGTGCTGCATAATGAAGCACTGAAGTTAAAATTAAAGATATGAAGAGAATGTAGAAAATAGTTTGGGGTAGGAAAAACAACGGTATTCTACATAGAGTGAAGGTCAAGAGCATAGGCTCTGTAATTAAGGGAACAGGAGAGAATTTCTATGCTGCTGCTTATTAGCAGTGTGACCTTTGGCAAATCATTTAATTCTTTCTAAACATCATTGGTAAATGAGGGTGATTATACATATCTTGTACTAGTTTTTTACAGTAACAGCTGTCAAAGAACCTCAGCTCCTCTTTCCATGTCTTTATATTGGACCACATCAACTCTGCTACTTAGTCTTCTGACTTGCAAAAGTGATACAAGCAGAATCCTGCTAAGTTCTTGAGCATTTGTGGGCTTTCTTTATGCAATGCTGTCCTGAGACTTCCATGATGTGAAGAAGCCACCAGGAAGAAACCCAGCTGAAAGGCCATGTGGAGGGAGAGGCCCAGCCATTCCATTCTGTCTAGCTGAGTACCTCCTGAATGCAGATACATGAGTTGGCCCAGGTGTAGAAAAACAACCCAGCCAACCTATGGAATTACGGGAATGAATGAACCTTATAGTTTTTGCTTTGTTTTATCTTCTTTCAGTGACAATCAAATTCTGCAATATTTTCTTTTGCTTACCTTTCATTTATCAGATTACATTTACTGGAAAACTATCATGTTCCAGACTCAATATGTGATGCTAGGAATATGTAAATTAAGTAAAAAGATAAGATAAAATAAGGTTAAAGAATAGTGTCCCTAAATTCAAGGTACTTACATTTATACACTAATAAAAAAATAGTCAAATAATCAGAAATCAAAATTCAATTTGTATAAATACCTGGGAGTAGAGTAGCTGACTTACATGGTAGATATGTGTATGTGTGTGTATAACTTTTTAAGAAATTACCAATTTTATAATTGTTATGTTGTGATCTCATTTGAATTTTAATTTTCCAAAATGACTGATTAATTTCTTTACATATCCTTATTTGTTATCCTTATATGTTCTGTAAATTGTTCAAATATTTTCCTATTTCATAATTAGGTTTTTTATTTTTCCATTATTGATTTCTGAGGGTCCTTTATATATTCTAATACAAGTCCTTTTTCAGACATTCTGCAATTACTTTCTCTTTTTCTGTCTTAACTTTTTTTTATTCTCCTAACCTGTACCTGAATGTTCACAGAGGCTTCATTTGTAATTGCCAAAAACAAGAAACAATACAAATGCCTATTAATAGGTGAATGTGTTAAAAATTGTAGCATATCCATACAATGGAACACTACCCAACAAAAAAAAGATTTTATTTTGAACTATTTTCTTTGCATTATTGTGATAACAGAACCCACATTTTAAATCACTAAGTGTTAGGGTGTTTTGTTGCATGGCTATAGGTAACTGGAACATGTGCCATAGGTTGTTACCTATATTATCTCATTTTATCTTCATAATATTCTTGAAACATGTACTTACTCACAGGGAGAACTAAATAAATATTATATATTAATTTTAAGCTTGAACATTTAGTTTTTGAAAAGACAAATAATAATTTACACACTCTATGCAATTCTACAATTTGCATTTTCTTTGTTCTTCTGTTTTAATTTGATAATATATCTCCTAAGGATTTTTCTTGTTAGCATACAGAGCTCTACCTCATTCTATGTAATTATCTAGTATTCTATTTAATGGATGTTTTATAATTTATGTGGCCATTCCCCTGCCTATAGGCTTTAGGTTGCATCTATTTTTTTAAACTGTTACAGGCCATTTTATAGTGAACACATTTATACACAAATTTTAGTGCACATTTGTAGGTATAATTGTATATTAATATCTAGAAGTAAAAATCCTGATTTAAGGTGCATGTACATTTTATTTTGTGATAGATTTTTATCTATCACATTGGCATTCAATGAAATGGCAGCAATTTATTCACTAATCATGGGCATATGAGACTGCCTGATTAACATTGGTTAATAATGACTCAATGTTATTACAAATTATTAAGTCTTTTGGTAGCTTCTACCCTGATAAGTATAAAATGATGGCTCATTTTTGTTTTAATGTACATTTATTTGATAGAAATAATGTTACATAACTTTGTAGATATCTACAAAATATTTAAAGTTCTATTTTCTGGTCAGATATGTTGTACATTATTCTATTGTGGTTCTGGTCTTTTAATATTGATTTGAAAGAATATTTTATATGAGAATATTATCATTTTTCTTATGTGCTAAGAATATTTTTCAGGTTTATCATTTCCCTTTTGACCTGTGTTTATAAAATGTATTTCTGTCATAAAAAATTTGCATTTATATAGTCAGATTTATCAGTATTTCATATGTCCTTTGGGTAGTTTTACCAACTTAAATACTTAAATCTTTCCTCCATCTGGATATGTTAATGCAATAATTTAGAGGTTCACTAAATTGTGTTTTCAAATATCTAATGATTTGTCTCAATTCCATGCATTGAAAAGTACATCAATTCACATTAATTTAAAATTGTGCTCTTATGAAACATAGAATTAAAACTCATTTTTGGACTTTTTTTTTTTTCCATTATTGCTTCTATTCATGCCACTCTACTACATTGATTTAATTGCTGGAGCATCATCATAAAACCCACTAGGCTTAGGTCCCTTAGTTACTCTCACACATTTATTACTCTCACATGTATTTATACTCTCATGTATTTATCATTTTCACATGTATGTTTTTATAAGAAGTTAAGACTAAAAGGGAACCGTAGTACATTGTTGGTGGGCATGCAGACTGGTGCAGCCACTATGGAAAACAGTATGGAATATCCTCAAAAAACTAAAAATGGAATTGCCTTTTGACCCAGCATTTCCACTGCTGGGATTATACCTTAAGAATCCTGAATCACTAATTCAAAAGAACCTGTGCACCCCAATGTTTACAGCAGCACAATTTACAATAGCCAGGTGCTGGAAGCAGCCCAGGTGCCCATTAGTAAATGAGTGGATCAAAAAACTGTGGTACATTTACACAATGGAATACTATGCAACAGAAAGAAAGAAGAAGCTCCTACCTTTTGCGACAGCATGGATGGAACTGGAGAGCATTAAGCTAAGCAAAGTAAGCCAGGCGGTGAAAGACAAATACTGTATGATCTCACCTATAACTGGAACCTAATTAACAAAACAAACAAGCAAGCAAAATATAACCAGAGACATTGAAATTAATAATAAACTGACAGGAAGCAGACAGGAGGAGAGAGGGAAATAGGTGGGAAAGAAGGGAAAGGGTAATAAATGAACATGTATAAAGGACCTGTGGACAAAACCAAAAGGAAGGCAGGATTGAGGATGGGAGGTGGGGTTGGGTAGGGAGGGGAAAAGTGGTGGTGGAAAAATGGAGAAAATTGTACTCAAACATTAATAAAAAAAGAATAAAAATAAAGTAAAATAAAATAAAAAGATTTTAAAAAGACTACTTACTGCAAAAAAAGTGTATTTCTACAGGAGTTATAGATTATTTCAGGGGGAATTGATTGACATCACAAAACAGTAAACCTTCATCATCTGGATATGTAAGTCTTCTTCACATCCCCCAGTGGTGGCTAATATGGAACCTTATTTTTTTCCTTTTTTAGAAAGATTTATTGTTGTTCAGTTACAGTTGTCCTGCCTTCTTCCACATTGCTCACTGCAGCCCTGTCTCCCTCACTCACAATTAATCCCCCCATTGTCTGTGACCATGAGTCCTCTATTTTTGTTCCTTTGCTTGCTCTTTTTTCCTCTTCCCCCCATTATCCCCCCTGTCCTCTGGTTACTGTCAAGTTGTTCTTTATTTCCATGTCTCTGGTTATATTTTGCCCTGTGTTTGGTTTGTTCATTAGGTTCCACTTATAGATGAGAACATATGATATTTGTCTTTCACTGCCTGGCTTATTTCACTTAGCATAGTGCTCTCCAGTTCCACCATGCTGTTGCAAAGGATAGGAGCTCCTTCTTTCTTTCTGTTGCATAGTATTCCATTGTGTAAATGTACCATAGTTTTTGATCCACTCATTTACTGATGGGCACTTAGGCTGTTTGCAGTACCTGGCTATTGTAAATTGCACCACTATGAACATTGGGGTGCATAGGTTCTTTTGAATTAGTGATTCAGGATTCTTAGGGTATAGTCCCAGAAGTGGGATCGTTGGGTCAAAAGGCAATTCCATTTTTAGTTTTTTGAGGAAATTCCATACTGTTTTCCATAGTGGCTGCACCAGTCTGCATTCCCACCAACAGTGCACTAGGTCTCCCTTTTCTCTACAACCTCATCAGCACTTATTGTTTGTTGATTTGTTAATGATGGCCATTCTGACCAGTGTGAAGTGATATCTCATTATGACTTTAATTTGCATCTCTGTAATGGTTAATGATATTGAATATTTTTTCATGTGTCTATGGGCCCTCTGCATGTCCTTCTTGGAGAAGTGTCTGTTCAGGCCCTTTGCCCATATTTTAATTGGATTGCTTGTCTTCCTGGAGTGGAGTCGTGTTAATTCTTTATATATTTTGGAGATCAAATCCTTGTCCGAGGTATCTGTGGCAAATATGTTTTCCCATATTATTGGTTCCCTTTCCATTTTGTTGGTATTTTGTTTAGACATGCAGAAGCTTTGTAGTTTGATGTAGTCTCATTCATTTATTCTTTCCTTTATATCCCTTGCCCTAGGGGATGTATTGGTGAAAATATTGCTACATGGGATATCTGAAATTTTCCTGCCTATGTTTTTCTCTAGGACTTTTATGGTGTCATGAGTTATATTTACATCTTTTATCCATCTTGAGGGTTGTTTCTGTTGTTGTTGTTGCTGTTGTGTGGTGTAAGTTGGTTGTCTAGTTTCATTTTTTTGCAATACAGATCCTTTAAAGACACATTTGCTTTTTTTAGAAATAGAAACTATCTCATAGAGTCAAGTAAGGTTAATCATAGTAAGAAATGATAGTGGGTAACTCTTCAGATTAAAACTAGATAAAAGCTGACTGAGACGGCTCTTCATGAATCTCTTTAAAACTTGTCCTGAAAATTTTTCCAAAAGAGGCATCACAAATATCCTGGGCAATTCTCTTGCAAGAGAGTAGACTTATAGCTTCTCAGCCTGACTACATTGAAGGAACAACATTCAGTTGAACATGTACAATTTCATATGCTCATTTAATCATCATTAAAATAATAAAATCAATGCAACTTAATGAAAAATGCTCAATATATTAAGTAAAACCTGAACACATTTCACATTCACCATGATTACAGCTATTTAAAAATTAGTATGCTCATACAAAATGCAAAAAGAAACTTTCAATAAATGGAAAAATTAGAGTAGATTTATTTTTCTTTCTGAAAATAGTGATTAACACAGTTATAAGAGTGTTTATATAATAAAACAAATTAAGAGCTTAATTAATTACTTTGTAATTCTGAAGAATCCTTTGAGGAATATGAAGTGGAGATGTGATAAGTATGTTATTTTGGTCCATGTGTAGAGTGGCATCAAGATACAATAGCACACAAACAAACTGGAGTCTAAAGATTGGCCTTCAAAATTCTACCTCTTTTGAGTTAGCTGGGGTTGATCTGACTATAAGGATTCCAAATATGGAAAATAACATCATTGGAGTCACTTCACAGAGTTTTTAGAGCCTTGCTCCTCAAAGTGTGGTCTATGGACCAACAGTATCAGCATCACCTGGAGTCTATTAGAAATGCAAGATTTCAGGCTCCAAGACAGTCCTCCAGAATCAGAGGATCTGAGGTTAGAGCCTAGCAATCTGTTTTTGCACAAACTTTCCAAGTGATTCCCATGCACGCTAAAATTTGAGCAGCACTACCTTAGAAAACTAAATGAATTAAATAATTGCAAATACTGCCTTCCACAAATTCATCATTATTATGTTAATCATGTACAATGAAAAGATAGCCATTCAAAATGTAAGACTAGGAACAATCAGTATTCTCTTAATTTTGGAAAATTTTCCTTCACTGCCTTTTAACTTAGCATTATCTGTACTTGGACAAGAACACTAAACATTTCATAGATGATGATTCTGCCTGTTTAATTTCATAAACATTTATTGAGTTCTTCTTGTAGCCTAGGCTTGCTTTATATGCTGAGGGTTCAGAAATAAAGATCTGCATGGCTCCCACCTTCAGAGAGTTTCTAGGCTACCAGGAAAGGTAGTCAATAAACCAATCATAGCAGGTGTATAGAGAGTGTTACAAAAGATGATTCACTAGTTACTGTAAAAATATTTAAATTTAGGTTCTTCCCTATGAGTTAGTGGATAAACATTAGATGGTGAAAAACCCCCGGGTGTTGTTTACATTTGGGAGACATGCATATTTATATTTTCTTGTTCTGGAGAGATAGTTTTTTTAAAAAATTGCAATCCAAATATTTAAGGATCCTATGTAGATCAATGTTACAGGCCAGTTTATTATCCCAATGTTTGACTGTATTACAGTATTTTTTATTTAAATATCCCTTTTTCCCCTTCTCCCCTAAGAATACTTTCTTTGGCCTGAATTATCCAAGTGTAGATTCAAAAAGCTGTTCACTCTGCAGCATAGAGCTTTCCCTTCATAATTCTGTGAAAAATTGCAAGCAGATTTTTTTCCAGATATGGACTCAGTCATGGAGTCCAGGAGTGCAGCTGCACTGCTTTATTACAAGATATGGATGCAGATAAAATGTCCTAAGATGAGCTCTTAAAAGGACTTTCCATGATATTTGTTCAACATTTATTTCACAGCTATTAGAGATGAATGAGAATTTCTAGGGGTATAGCTTAAAACCCTGCAAGTTGATTAAAAGCTGTGCTCAAATCCAGATCAATTAATAACAGAGTCCCACAGGGTTAATATTAAGAGTTGGCATTATTATGCTTTTCATCTTCATTTCAGGGTTTCTGCAAGTAGACTAATCAGCCCTTATGCATTTATTCTACCACCAGAACAACAATTCATTTTGATTATTATGTTGCAAATACCAGTGACATTCAATAGACCTCATAGAGAAATTTTTATGAGCTTGGGCAAATATCCACCAAAGCTCATTGAGACAGATCAGATAATAATAGCAGCTGCATGTTCTGGAACTCACAGGGTCAGTCCTTCAACCACATTCCCTGAATTGGAATGTCAACCTGGTGATTTAGTTCACCATCATTATCTAAACCATTCCAGGGTAAAGGCAAATATAATGCATGTGTTTAAAATATTGGTATGCATATCATTTTAATGCAGCCCAAGTTGCTTAAATAGCAGATTTCAAAGAACCTTTAAATTAACTCTTAAATGTCAATAGTAAGATAGTAAATGGGGTATAATCCTAACTGTCTTCAAAGGCCATGGAACTTTTAGTAACCCCAAACAGGCAATAAACTGTATTTTTTATTTTCTCACAAAAATTCATACTCCTGTCTCAATGGGCCTCAATTTACCACAGTTCCTTGACAGTTAGGCAGAGTTTAAGTGATGTCTCAGTTGGGGGTGGTTTTGTCAATGTCTTAATCAACTCAAGTATCATCTCAATTTTTCTCATGTCTTCACTGCATTTCAAATGGAAGAATCAAGAACAGTGGCCTTTGCAGTTTGTGTGGTCTGGACATCCCAGCTTTCCCCAGTGGTTTGAGCTGTAAACCTGAACTAATCATTGCCCATGCCTCTCCACTACTACCCCTGCCATCCTCACTATGTTAGCTCTCATGTACTATGAGGAAGAGGATATAAAGGAAGTACTATATTGTCTTGTTTATGTTTTGGAGTTCTTATTTGGTATCTTTCTTCCACTTATCCTTGGTCCCCTGTAATGTCTTTTTATTCATCATTAATATATCTGGATTTATAGAAACATGAAAGCAAAACCAGGTTGCTCCCTCCCTGCTATGGGTGTTACAAGTCCTCTTCTATCATGGCCCAGAGTTATGTAGGATTTCTTTTGCTTCCTCCCTTCCCCTTCCACCTGTTTCTGAAAGAAACACAAATGTCCATAGCACTCCAGTGAGATGAAGACGAATGGGACAGTGAAAGGCTTTGGCACTGAGAAAAACGGCCTCCTTCTCACCTGGTTTCAACACCTGTTCCAGGGCACCCTGATCTCTGTTGAGTTGACCTGGAGGCAGCTGCTCACTTAAAAAGAATCCCCAAGACTATGCTTTCAGGAGGAAAAGGGGACCTATGATAGATTTGTTTCTTGCCAGCTAAGAATTATCACAGGCAAATCTAATCATTATCAGAGTTATCCCAATAATAGGACAATTGGCAACAAAGCACAGATCATTGGAAAGTACATTTCTCCAAACTGATTGTTTTCCAAACCTGTTATTACTCTGAGGTTTGCATGGGCATATTCCTTTCCAGGCAATCTCCTTCCACTAAGAAGGGTAGGTGTGGCCTAAAGAAACAACCACAGTCTCAAGGTCTCATAGCGATAGCATGAAAACCAAACATCAGAAGCCTGGCTCATCCCCCCGGTGTGACACTCAGGGCTCACCTGCTTCATGACTCAACCAGAGACACCTGGCAAACAGTCACAATGTGGGATGAGGAACCATGGTCCTGTCCTCCTCAGGTCAGATTTCTAGAAAGAACACACAATGGGAATTGTTTAAAAAATCAGGTTGTATGAAGTCTGCCACCAGAATAAGCCTCTATCTATCTATCTATCTATCTATCTATCTATCCATCCATCCATCCACCCTTCTATCTATTTATCTATCATCTCCCTTTTCTTTCTTTCTTGTATCACTGTGGTCCTACTCTTTAGTAGTTAGGAGTTGCTGAATGTACAGAAGAAACACTATGTACTTTGTCAGTATGACATATATAAACTGTAAAGTTAGCCTGTCAGCATCCATGTTCAAGACAGCCATCAGGTCAGACTTCTTTCCACCCTGCCAGACTTTTATGGTTTCTGTTACATGTGAGCTAAGGGAAAGTTGAGCCATGCAATTAAATCTGCAAGATGAGGAGTGAAGAATGTCCAAGTGCATTGACCTACATATAAGAGATTATTTTCTACAAATCCAAATCAAAATTTGGCCTGGTTAAAGAATCTACTCTAATGGGTAGATTTTTTTTCCATAAAAATCTTACAGAATTATAAAGATCAATTAATTCCATAGACAAGGAACAAACACCTTTATTGAAAACAACACAATTATCCACAGTTTGGAATGCTGTAGGAATTTGGGGACAAGAATTACGTTACTGTATATGATGAGTTCCTATGCTCTGGGAAGTGATTTGTTTTCAAGATGCTAAAGGTTACCTGAACTCAAAAAGCTCTCTTTTCAGTGCCTGAAGTCTCAACCCGCTCCATATTTGGTGTGAAGCCATTGTATCTTTAGAAGGTTTTGAAGGTTGAAGCTAAGGAATACTTGAGAGGGGAAACCAATCAGTGAGTGATGCACATGAGCCAGGACTCCAGTTACCATGCAAAGAGCAAAGTCTCTGACATGTGTGTTTGGAGGAGGGTTTGCAAGGAGACAGATGGGTTCTGAATAGACAGTCTGGGAGATGACCCTGGGTGGTCAAGACAGAGTAGAGATACTAGTATAGGCCACTCCTTAGCAACTTCTCTCTTAAGCTTCCTTTCCATGACCCTGTATCCAACTTCCCATGTCACTTATAGTCTCCTAGGTGTGCTGCTCAAAATCCTCCAGAAACATACCAATAAACAGCTGCAGATGTAATGTGGTTCATCTCTCAGTTTCACTGCTTTTTTACTTTTTTTCTACCTAAAATGTTAACTGAAATTAAATCTTTCCCCCAAAGAGGTCAGAGCTGTAAGAAGATGTTATACTAAATGATGGGAAATCAATCACTGAGATGGAACAATCCTCCTTGAGTAATCACAGCAAACACATGGGAGTCCCAGTTAGCGCTCATTTTCATTTTCCATATTCAGATTTTAGAGCAGAGACAGAAAGTTCTGGTGAACCTTCCATTTGACTTTGACATGGAGATAGTACAATAAAGTGTCCTGGATTCAAAGGCAGGAGATTTTTTTTATCCTCACTCAAGGACTTTTTATTTTTTTTCATTGTTTTTTAGAGAGAGAGGAGAGGAGAGGGGGAAAAACAGAGAGAAACATTGATGTGAGAGAGAGGCATCAATTTTTTGCATCCTGTACACACCTGGACCAAGGATCATATGCATCTGGATGGGGCATTGCATGCACTTGCACCCAGGATGGGGACTGAACCCACAACATAGGTATATGTCCTGATCAGAAATCTAACCTGAAAACTTTTGGTTACAGAATGATGCTCCAACCAACTGAATCTCAATCAGTCACAGTGGCAGAAGATTTAAGACATAGTTTCAACTCCAGCACTTTGCAGTGATATGACTTTGGATAAGGCAACTAACTAACCTGTTGAAGACTCAATCTCCATATGTTTAAAATGGATTTAACAATAGTGTTATTAATAGTGTTATTTAATAGTGTTATGCTAACATTTTACTGAGGTTAACTGCTTCCAAAGCACCGTGTAATAAAAGTCTTAATTACTCCTCTTCTAGATCTCTCCTGAACAGCCTTGGGCAAGACCTGACTGTGCCACTGACTGACTCACCTCACAACTTTCCCTTCACATCTCAGGGCAGGCCAGTCCAACTGCCACCCCAGCACCTGTACTTCTTTGCCCAAGGCCTTTTTCTGACTGTTGGAGCCTACCTTGGCACCTGTGCAGTACACAGAAGGTGCTAGAAGCAATTCACCATTTCTACCAAGCAGCCTTCAAGGAATGACTGATGGAAACTCTTATGTAATACACCAGCGTCCTTGCCCCTCGGATAGGACAGCCCTGGGTGCCTGTCTGCACAGATTTCAAAATTTTCCAAGGCATTAAGCTCCAGTTGCCCACAGTGGAAGTTAATTGATAACTTAGCTTTTATTGGCTTCCCCCTCTTCCCTATCTCACTTCACCTACTCCCAGCAGTGTTTCCTGGTAATCTCCCAAATGTTCTGTTGGTGCTTGAGTTCTTGTCTCAGGACCTGCTTCTGGGAGAACATAATCTAAGATTCTCTCTGTGCTTGGATTCTACAAAGGGCCTCTGTGACAAAGGTAATGGTTCCCCCTTTGGCAGCTGCAGTAAATCTACTGATCCTTGGATGTCCATTCAGTCATTACATTTGTCTAAACACACAGCTTTCCTTTAATACACAACTTAACCATCCTAAGCAGCTTTACCTGGTAGTAACACATACTCTCTTCCCTTCTTTCCTACAAATCTCTCAGCACATATGTACGATGTTTACGCCATATCACTTTAAAAAAATGTTTATTGAACACCTGATATCAGGTGATAGAGGGAGGACTAAATTGGGAATCAGAGGGCCTGGATGTTAGTTTAGAATCCTTCCTCATGAGAAAAGTTCTATAGCAACACCTCTGTCCAGAGAGGTGTATCTTACTCTGAAACAATCCAAACTGATGTATCAACATACTTTTTCTGTATCCTTGGGGAAAACAGAAAAGGCAAGATCCTAGGGTCTCCAAATACTATTTATGGAGGTAATGTCCACTTAAAAGAAAATCCAAGGTAAAAGGAGATATCCTGGGCAGGAGATAGCATATAAGTTTAATGTGCACGAGGAGAGAAAAGGTAGAAAAAAATGCTAATCAAACTGCATTGCTCTCAGGAAAGCTCAGATCATCTTTGCCATGAATCTGTATTTTGTGGGTGTTGAGAACTTTCTCAACAGCAACACTGGAAACTCCATTAGGCCAAACAGAAGGATTGCTCTTTGTTATGTCTACCTATCCAGCTAAATTATTTTCTTTTCATTAATCCATCCCTCCACCCATCCATCCTTCCTTTATGCCTTCTATTGCTTCTTTAACTCCTTCTTCATCTAACCTATCCCTCCTTCCCTCCAGTCCTCTCTCCAGAGCTTTTTCAATTCACCCTTACAAGTATCACACCTCTTTACAGTATCCCTTCATCCTTTCCTTTTCCATTTCAGTATTTTTCCATCACCTTTCTAACCCATCTTTTTATGTAGGCTTCCTTTTTTCTTTTATTTTTTCAATAATTAAGAGTGGTATTGGGATATTATAGTTAAATGTCACACTCTAGAGTCAGCCTACATGTTTTAAACCTAGGTCCAATATTAACTAGACATATGTCCTTGGGCAGTATTTTTTTAAGTCCTTATACTTCAAGTTCCTAATTTCTTTATAAACTGGAGCTAATAATAATCCTTACTCAACTGGCTTATTCTGAGAATTAAATAAGTTAATGTGTATGTGATGCATCCAGTAAAATTGGCTGGTTATAAATACTAGTTGTTGTTATTAATATAGTTCTGGCATTGAATTAAAGTCTGCAAAGATAAATTTTTAAGGTGCAGCACTTGCTTATAAGGGAATTCTTATGTCTGGAGAGAATTACTACAGTTTACCAAAGATGAGCAAGCAATTCATTTTTCAATAGGAAGCTTAGCTCATTGTGATCATTTTTAGCATGAATAATTTAGCATTATCACCTCTGACTAATAGTGAAATATTTGAGTGTCTTCTGTTTCCAAAGCATGTTTATACTCTTACAATTCCTGACCTTTGCCCCATTTTAGTTCTATTCTATCAAGTGTGTTCATCTGAACTTGATTTGTACACTGAACTACTTGCCAGCCTCCTGCAATGCAATTTAACATGAGAGGCAATATAATCTTGTTGGAGATAGCAGCAGTTCAATAGAATGGATTTAAACTTTAGCCAATGTTAGTATGATTTAGATCCCCTTGTTACTGAGGAATGTCTGCATGTTCTTCCAGCTCTGTTGAGATGAGGACTTTTAAACAGTGACTGTGGCTCTGGCACTCTCAGATGACAACTTTTGTCCTAAAGCTCTAGGACTTCAATACCAAGAGAATCCCACACTAGCATTTAAGAAATGTCAGTCCTAGTTTGAGAAGTTGGGCAAAAAATAGCTTACAGTTTAGTTTGAGGATCTGTTGAAACTCCTGTGAGGGCATTGTAACAAATCTGACTGATCTCCTATGTCCAGAACCAGAAACTTACAGCTTTCATTCCACAAACAAACTAACACTATCAAAAATGGATAGATGTTCCAAACAAAATATAACAAGGATATTGCAGCATTGAACAATGCCCTAGATCAAATGGATTTAACAGATATACATAGAACCTTTCATCCCAAAGAAGCTAAATATACATTCTTTTCAAATGCACATAGAACATTTTCAAAGATAGACCACATAATAAGACACAAAACCAGCCCTGAAAAATTTAAGACAGTTGAAATCATATCAAGCATTTCTCAGACCACAAGGGCCTGAATCTAGAAAAAGACTCAAGGAAAAAACTCAAAACACTCAAATTCATGGAGATTGAATAACATGCTATTAAACAATGAATGGATGAATAAGGAGATCAAAGAAGAAATAAAAAAGTTTCTAGAAACAAATGAAAATGAACACACAACAATCCAAACTTATGGGACACAGCAAAGGCAGGACTGAGAGGGGAGTTCATAGTGATGCATGCCTACCTAAAAAAGATAGAAATATTTCAAATAAACAACCTAACCCTACATCTACAACAACTGGAGGAACTACAATAAAGACAGCCCAGAGCAAGTAGAAGGAAGGAAATACCAAGATCAGAGCAGAATTAAATGACATAGAGACTAAAAGAACAATCCAAAAGATCAATAAATCCAGGAGCTTGTTCTTTGAAAAAGGTAAATAAAATAGACAAGATTTTAAGCAGGCTCATCAAGAAAAAAAGAGAGAGGACTGAAATAAACAAAATCAGAAATGAAAGAGGAGAGATTACAACTGACACCACAGAAATACAAAGGATTGTAAGAAATTACTATGAAGAACTATATGCCAATAAATTTGAAAACCTAGGTGAAATGGACAAGTTTCTAGAAAAATATAATCTCCCAACACTGAATGAAGAAGAAACATAAAACTTGAACAGACCAATAATAACAGCTTATGAAATTGAAGCAGTAATTAAAAAATAAATAAATAAAAAACTCTTGGCACACAAAGCCCTGCATTGGATGGTTTCACAGGAGAATTTTACAAAACATTTAAGGAAGAGCTAAACCTTATCCTTCTCAGACTATTACAAAAAAAAATCTAAGAAGAGTGAAGACTCCTAAACTCTTTTTTCAAAGCCAGCATTATTCTAATTCCAAAACCAAAAAGACAAAACAACAAAAGAAAACTGCAGGCCAATATCGCTAATGGACGCAGATGCTAAAATCCTCAACAAAATATTGGCAAACCACATCTGGCAATACATTACAAATATTCTGCACCATGATCAAGTGGGTTGCAGCCCAGGGATGCAAGGATGGTACAACATTCGCAAATCAATAAACATAACATATCACATAAGCAAATGGAAAGACAAAAAAAATCACATGATCGTATCAATATATGTGGAAAAAAATTTGATAAGGTACAGCTCCCATTTATGATAAAAACAGTCAGCAAAGTGGGAGTATGGAGAGCATTCCTCAACATGATAAAGGCCATATATGAGAAACCTATAGCCAATGTCATACTCAACAAGCAAAAACTAAAAGCTTTCCCACTAAGATCAAGAACAAGACAAGGATATGTGCTTTCACCACTTTGATTCAATATAGTGTGGAAAGTCCTAGCTACAGTGATCAGATAGGAAAAAGAAATAAAAGGCATCCAAATTGGAATGGAGGAAGTAAAACTGTCAGTGTTTCCAGATGACATGATATTATACACAGAAAACCCTATAGACCCTGCCAAAAAACTACTTGACCTAATAAGCAAATTTGGCAAAACAGCAGGATTCAAAGTTAATATTCAGAAATCAAAGGCATTTTATATACCAACAACAAAAGGTCAGAATCAGAAATCAGGAAAAACATCCCATTTGCTATAGGAGCAAGACAAATCAAGTACCTAGCAATAAACCTAGCCAATGAGGTGAAAGATCTGTATTTAGAAAACTACACAGCACTGATGAAAGAAATTAAGGAAGGCACAAATGAATGGAAGGATATACTGTGTTCATGGACTGGAAGAATTAACATCATCAAAATGTCCATATTACCCAAAACAATGTATAGATTCAATGCAATCCCTATTAAAATACCAATGACATATTTCACAGATATAGAACAAACATTTCAAAAATGTATATGGAGCCATAAATGACCCCGAATAACTGCAGCAATTTTGAGAAAGAATAACAAAGTAGGAGGAATCACAACACCTGATATAAAACTATATTACAAGGCCACTGTAATCAAAACAGCCTGGTACTGGCATAAGAACAGACACATAGACCAATGGAAAAGAATAGAGAGACAAGAAATAAACCCAAGTCTCTATGGTTGATTAATATTTGACAAAGGGAGAAGAAGCATAAAATAGAGTAAAAACAGCCTCTTCATCAATTGGTGTTGGGACATCTGGACAGCTACATGCAAAAAAAAAAAAAAAAAATGAAACTGGATCACCAACTTATACCATACACAAAAATAAATTCAAGGTGGATAAAAAACTTAAATATAAGTCATGACACCATAAAAGTCTTAGAGGAGAACACAGGCAGGAAAATTTCAGATATTCCATGAAGCAACATTTTTGCTGATATGTCCCCTAAAGCAAGGGACATAAAGGAAAGAATAAACAAATAGTATCTCATAAAAATAAAAAGCTTCTGCATGGCTAAAGAAAACAGCATTAAAATGAAAAGGAAAACTAACCATGTGGGAAAACATATTTGCCAAAGATACCTCAGACAAGGGTTTGATCTCCAAAATATATAAAGAACAACATGACTCCACTCCAGGAAGACAAAAGTCAATTTAAAAATGGGCAAAAGACCTAAACACACTTTTCTAAGGAGGATATACATAGGGCCCAGAGACATATGAAAAGATGCTCAGCATCACTAGCCATCAGAGAGATAGAAATTAAAGCCACAATGAGATAGTACTTCAAACTGGTCATAATGTCCATCATTAACAAATCAACAAACAACAAGTGCTGGCGAGGGTGTGGAAAAAAGGGAACCCTAGTGCACTGTTGGTGGGAATGCAGACTGGTGCAGCCATTGTGGAAAACAGTATGGAATTTCCTCAGAAAACTAGAAATGGAACTGGCTTTTGACCCAGCAGTATCACTGCGGAGATTGTACCCTAAGGATCCTGAAACATCAATGCAAAAGTACCTATGCACTCTGATGTTCATAGAAGCACAATTGACAACAGCTAAGTGCTAGAAGCAACCTAAGTGCCCATCAGTAAATAAGTGGATCAAAAACAAGTGGTACAGTTACAAAATGGAATACTACACAGCAAAAACAAAGAAGGCGCTCCTACCCTTTGCATCAGTGTGGATGGAACAGGATAGCATTATGCTAAGTGAAATAAGCCAGGTGGTGAGGGACAAATACCATATGATCTCACCTATAAGTCGAACCTAATCAACAAAACAAATAAGGAAGCAAAATATAACCAGAGACATTAAAATAAAGAACAAACTGACAGCAACCAAAGAGGAGGAGGAAAAGGATAATAGGGGATAATAGAGGAAGGACCATCAAGGAACATGTATAAAGGACACATGGACAAAGCCAAAGGGGGTAGATTTGAGGGTGGGAGGTGGGGATGAGTGGTGCTGGGGCGTATGGTGGGGTGAAAATGGAGATAACTGTACTTGAACAATAATGGAAGGAAGAAAGGAAGGAAGGAAGGAAGGAGGGAAGGAAGGAGGGAAGGAAGGAAGGAAGGAAGGAAGGAAGGAAGGAAGGAAGGAAGGAAGGAAGGAAGGAAGGAAAATCCCGTGGAACAAGCGTTAAAAAAGGAAAGAAAGAAAGAAAGAAAGAAAGAAAGAAAGAAAGAAAGAAAGAAAGAAAGAAAGAAAGAAAGAAAGAAAGAAAGAAAGAAAGAAACTCCTATGAGGGCATTTTAACAAACCTGACTGGTCTCCTATGTCCAGAGCCAGAACCTTACAGATTTCACTCCACAAACAAACTGACATCCAAAATCATCATGACCAATCAGAAAACAAATATAATATATGCCACCCTCTGCTAATACCTCTGCAGATATCTCAGAAGTATTGCTATTTTGTTTCCAGACCACTGCAATAAAGTAAGTGTCACAATTAAAAAAAAAAAAATTGTACTCTTTGCTGGTAGAGGATCTTGTCTTAAATTTGTTAGAAGGGTAACATATATGAAGTGTAATATGCAAAGAGCAACACAACAAGGTGTACCCTACTCTGAAATGACTGTGATTAGAGTGTGGTAACAAACAAATCCTGAAATCTCAGTGGGTTAGCACAAAAAAAATTTCTTTCTAGCTCATACAAAATCTGAGACAGGTCAATAGAGGTTCGTCTCCATTTTGTAACCCAGGGATCCAGGCTTTTTTCATGTCCTATTTCTACCTTCTCAGTCTGTGGCTTCCAAAGTTACTAAGGGGGAAAAAAAAAGGGTGTAAGAGACATATCAGCTCTTAACTGGCTCAGCTGGAAAGTGACATCCATCACTCCTACTTAGGATCCACTGCTCAAAATTTGTCTCATGGTCCCAACCTAATGACAAGGGCTGGGAAATTCCAGTGAACACATGGAATATTTGTTGCATCTAAACATCTCATTCATAACTGGAATAAATGTAGACAAGAGAAAAAAGATGCTAAATGGATAAGGATAATGGAAGATGTAGATTGTTTCTAAACAACAATTTAAGTACTGGAGTTCTAGAGGCCAGAACCTCAATCCAAAACAGCCCAACCACCAGCACAACACTTCTAAAATATTTCGTATTTTATATTTAAATTTTCATGAGTTTAAAAATACAAAAATAAATAAATAAAAATAAAATAAAAACATGAAACTTCAGCTTTGATTCATGTTGCAAAGATGGCACATTTTCATTCTTTGGTATCTCTCAGCACACTGTGTACCCTCCCAAGAATTTGCCTGCTCTGGTTTAAAAACCACATTCTGAATGTTCAATAATTTGCTGTTAAATGGTAGTGATGAAGGTACATGTAAGATACAGGAAAATGCCACTGTCAGATTGAAGGCCTGCATCATGGCTGAGCAGTCAGTTACCTGAATGGCTTGAACACCCTAATCTAAAGTGGAAGTTCATTGCAATCCCAATGGTTTATACACTTTTAATTAACTTTTATCTTGAATCCTCTTCAGTGTCCATTCACAAAGGGCAATGAATCCAGGACAGATGAGTTTATTTGAAGCCTATTCAATGCCAGGAGACCAAGAAAAGCCCTTTTTCAGAATTCATTCTTCTCTCTCAATATCCCTTCCCTTCTTAGCCACAGAGTTTCACTGAACAACAAAGACAAGCCTCAAACTAGTGAATCCTAGAGATACAGTCTTGTTTTTACAGGACAAATAAAGAGAGAAACTTTCTGAGAAGAAACATGAATTTGCCTAATTGCCTAATTTTTCTTGTCTCAGTTACTGCGTAGCTACCCACACTTGTCACTGTTTCCTGCATTCTGGACCTCTTGCTACCTGAATTCTGAGGTCTACCTGGTTCTGCAAATCTCCTCCTTTTGCTTCCACAAACCAACCTAATAATTGTCATTTAAAAAATGTGAATGACCACATACGAAATAATTATTTCATTAACTAAATATTTGCTGTGGACCTATTGTCTTCTTGGTACCGTGGTAGGTGAAAACTCATGTGAGCAAGATGGGATCCCTGTTTACCATGCAGTTTACTTTCTAGAAATAAAGAAACAGGAAAATAAATTAATAAAAAAAGATGATTTGTATAACAGTCAATGCTACAAATAAAAGAAAACAAAATAGGATAGGCAGTGACTGTGGCCAGGGGTAACATGCATACATTGGTCAGGGAAGGACTCCCTGCCCAGGAGCAGGAGGCCAGTGGGGAAGAGGAATGGCAGAGGCTGCTAGGACTGAGCTGAAAAGGCAGTGGGGAGGGCAAAGGTTCCCTTTTCCTGCTCCCACACCCAATAAAGGGACGAAGTGTTTCTTTTCCTGATCTCATTTCCAGTGCTCCAGATCCTCTGTAAAAGCAGGGCTATAAATGTCATATGAAATGTAATAACAGACCATCTTGAAGAAAGCCCTTATTTCTCTCTTTCCCAAATCAGCATATCTCCACAGGCTAAACAAAGCACTTGCCTTGATCTTTGATCAAGATGCAGTGACCTAACTTTCTCTGTTTAGACCAATGGCTGATGACAAGTTATAATAGAAACAACTGCTCACTCTCTGGCTTCCCTCAATCAGCTAGACAGCATCCCTCTGATTAAGTCACCAGGGAAAATATTTTGTCTGTTCCCAGTGACTACTGATTGATAGCACTGAAGCAATATTGCTGCTTAACCCCTTATTCAGGGGGGCTATCAATTTCTGCTGAGCCCTTGGCCAGTCTACCCCCACCTATTTCAGTAGTTAGAGGAATTGCCTCAGAAGTACATGTGGCCATGTACCCAGAAGGAATGTGACAAGAATGATGAGTACAGGGTGAGAAGAGGTAGAAATGACACAGACTCACCAATTAGATCAGCACTGAGCTCACTCAGAGGCAGTCAGCTTCATTACTCATTTTTCACACACAGCTACCTTTTCTCCCCATTCTGAAGTCCCTTGGCCCACATTCTGGAGGCAGATGCAACAATGAAGCAAAAATGGAAAGAAAATATGGATGCCACACAAGTTGGGGCAGGGTGGAGATAATTCAGGTCCTTCAAAACAAAAGAAGTTCTTAAAGAGGTTAATGTGGGAGAGGATAATTTAATAACCTGGCATCATACTATATATAAAATGGGCTCCTGCCTTCCCTTCCCACTCCCATCCACTGCATTTTTAAAGCAAAGGCCTGCAACCAACACTACACACCCAGTAAGGATCTCATTTTTAAAAAAATATTTTATTTTTTTATTTATTTTCAGAGAGAGGAGATAGGTGGGAGAAAGAGAGGGAGAAAAACATCAATGTGTGGTCGCTTTTCATGAGCCCAAACTGGGGACCTGGCCTGCAACCCAGGCGTGCGCCCTGACTGGGAATCGAACTGGCAACCTGCTGGTTTGCAGGCTGGCACTCAACCCACTGAGCCACATCAGCGAGGACACCACTGATTTTTAAAGATAAAATATTTGAAAAAAATCTGCAGTATGTGGCATGGAGTAAGCAAGAAACAGGGTTTCAAGAGAGCTTGCATCAGAGTCCTATTTTGTAAGTTCCGAGGCAGCCCTGAGCAGGTTCCTCATCTTCTGTGATTGTTAGCTTGCTTCTAATGTCCCTTTTTGTTCTAAAATGTTATGATTTCTACGCAGTTGGAGAGATTCAGTTTAACTGAAATAAAGAATCTTTTGACAGATACTAGGGAAATAAAGGCTTTTTAATGTCTCTTTGTAAAAAATAGTCATCCAAAAAATGTTAACTCTCACTTCTTAGTGTAAGGACATTCTGCCCAAGGCTAGATGGGACAAGTTGGAATCCTTCAAACACTCAAAGAACACTTTGATTTATATATCAGTATTATAAGAAAAAATAATGTTGTTATTTCATTTATCTATCTCTGCCTACTTAAATTATTTGATTAATTTATTTTCTGTCTGTATCTAGAAAAGATTCATCGTGGCAGAAAAATTCGTTTTAAAATTATTTATCAAATAACTCCTTCTCCATTTTGTTTACCAAGACTTAAAAATTTCTTTGTTTAGATTTTTAAGGCAAAAGATTCTCATTGCCCAGTTAAAATTGCTGATACATTTACAAAGTCTTATTCCTGTGCTCATTTAAAAATTTTAAATTCACATTATTCTGTCCTGTCCTCAATCTGACTCTGAAGTTTGTTAGAATCAAGCACTTTGAATTAAGTTTCAGTGGAATTTCCCAAGTTACATCGCAAAGATTAACTGGATGTTTGAGAAAAACTAAACATGTTCCTGGCTCCCAGAAAACCCAGAGTTTAGTGGGGAGATAGGTATAGAAAAATTAATTACAACCAGAGCAATAGGGAGGGCCTCCTGAAGCCAGCTCATATACTCCTGAGCACCATGGCAAGTGCATACTGGGGCCAAGGTCACACACATTAGGCACAGTCATTGAGTGCTTTAGAATCTTTAACCTGTTTGCTTTCTTCCTAGAAGATACATACACTTTTCTCATGGAGCTCTCTCTCCATGTTCATGAAATGGCAGCTAGGCCTAAAGGAAGCCAAAACTGTTTTCTGATTTGTGAAGATGCTGTCTGCCAGAGTTTACAAGTCCTCCAGCCCTGTATGAAATTCTTCAATGTTGACCAGAGTCATTTCTTCCATGGTTGGGAATGGCTTGGTACCTTAATTCTCAATCTTTGCTGTACAGCAGAATACCTGAGGAGTTTTTAAATATTCTTGTGCCCAATCAGCATCCCAGAGTAATTATAATGCATCTGAATCCTAGAGGGGGGACCCAGGCATAAAGTGTTCTGTGTAATTTCAACGTGCAACTAAAACCAAGAGCCTCTGGCTTAATGTATGTTGACATCTAAGAGCAGCATTTAGGAGTAAATTTATGCTAAGGTGGAAGTAGCTAATAAATTTATCTTTATAAGAGGCTATTTTTGATAGAGGAAAGGGTAAGGATGGAGCATGATCACCTGATCCTTTTGAATCTCTGTAACTGGGGTTAATTATGATGACACCAACAAAAATAAGAAAAACTAGAAGACTTTCAATAAATGCTACACTGCACGTTGCATGACTCTTAATTTTCAAATAATCTTAAAAGGGCTTGAGCCCCACTTTAGAGGCACAGAGAGATTAAGTAATTGGCCAAGAGTTTTTAATGAGTAAATTAGGAAAGCAGAAATCAAAACTCAATTTCTATGTTTAAAGTCTATATTTTAGCTTTCCCGCACTGAACAGCCCAATTCAAAGGATGATGGCAAAGCCATTTATTGTGTCTGCCTCATAATAGACAAATAAATTGGTCTCCTCCCATGCTCCAAAGGGAAGGGTTTTACACATATGCAATTGGATGTGTGTAAAGCAGTTCTTACAGTGGGACATGGTGGGAGAGGGCTGGGGAGATGACAGTAGAAGACACGTAAGATTTCCCATGCATAACAGAGCAACAGGGGCTGTGGGCTAACTGGGGAGAATGATTAGTTAACTGAACAGTATATTTACAAGCAAAACAGTCCTGGGTAGTTACCTGTGGAAATGAATGAGGATTATGTTGATTGCTATGCAGGGGTTCAGAACAGACATCCCCAAAATATGCCACTTTGGAATGTGAATTATTTTGAGCTGAAGACAATCAAGATCCTGTAGCCTCATGTTTAACTCTCCCGCAAAGAATTTCTATTAGGGGTTTTGTCCATAATAAGAGTTATCACCAGAAATAATATTCTACAACCTATTTATAGGGCAGAGCAAACTACTAATAACTGAACATCTGCTCTTTTTGTTGTCCTATAAACGAACTTCCTCTTCTCTGAAACTCCAAGGTAATCCTTAGCTCAGAAAAGCATATCTATCATTATTCCCCTTTTCTTTTAACCTCTCATGTATTTGGGAATCTCTGACTCTCTTATGTATGTGGGGGTTTTATGTTTACATATGTATTATATTTGGTTATTTTCTTTTGTTACTCAAATTCATGTCAGTTTAATTATATACTTTACCAGCCTGAACAACCTAAGAGGGTAGAGGAAAGTTTCTTTCTCCTCTATACTTAGAGGTTTCTACATGCAAGGTGGAGACGTATACAGTACAGAAGCATTTTGCCTCCTTAATTGACATGCTGTCTGGCTGTACTTACCTAGCAGTGATCGCATTAGAGCCAGGCCTCTAGCTTTAGGCTGTCAAAGAGCATTGGATTTGGCACATTTTTTTGAGCTATAAAAGCAGACTTTTAATTTAATTAATTTCATCCTTGATTGCATTAACTGCCCACGTGGCCAGAAAGTATAGCTTGGATCTTGGGCAACCAGACAAAGCCTGCATTGACTTTTCAGGCACTGAAAACTTAGAGATTTCACAAATGGACTGATTCATTTTACTGTTGATCAGACACCTCATCAAGAAAAAGCCAGCTAAAAATTTCTGTGGATGTTCTGAAACTAAATTCTAAATATGGGGTGAGGACAACATAAACATTTCTTTTGAACCAATTGTGGATGAAAAAGAGGTCAAATAATAAACCTCAGAAGCTTGGGGAGGCCTGCATGGTGGGCCTTACAAACTGAAAGTAACCATGTAGGAAGGTCTGAAATTACACTTTCTAACTGAAAGCAGGTCATGGTGGGCAGTCCTGTCCTACACTAGAATCTTCTCTGAGAAAGGTGATTCTTTACCTTAATTAAGCCTGTTTTTTGTATCTCCGGATACAAAAGGAATATATCTCTGGAATGTAAAGGAAACTTCCCTTTTTCCTACCCTTCCAAGCACAACAACTGCACCAGGGCAGACCACATACTCTCTCTGTTATTGTTGTAATGTTAATTATTGACCGTTAATTATCCCATAAATACAAATGTAAAAGAAGCTGTGTCTATCCCATTTTACTTTTTATCCAATCCCAGAGATTTCCCCACTTTGCTTTCTCCTGCCTCAATAATCTATCAGTAATGAAATTCATGTAACTCCCTTATGTCTTGCCCATTGATTCTAAGGTAAAAAATAGGTTGTAAAACTGCTGTTTTCCAGAGCATTTTCTCCGTTTGTTTAGGTTTTGCCTCGCAGCAATTGTTGTCAGTTTGGTTCAAATAAACTGATAAAAATTCTCTACAGGTTTGAAAGTTTCTTACATTGACACTATGGAACCTTTTATCCTCAAAGATATAAAATTTCTGAGAAAGCGAAACATTGATTTCAAATTGATAGACAGTAGCTGGGTCTGGTTTTGACATTCTGTATATTGGCGCATTGGTGGATGGGATTAAACGCTCAGACACCATATGTTGCTGACAGAATCAGTCTATTTTCAGACAGAACTCAAACACAGATTTGCATGAAATCAGATGGTTTAGGGATTATTGGATAGTAACATCTGAACAGCATAGGTATTTAGCTAGTTATTAATAAAGAAGGGAAACAAAGGGAATCAGATATTATCCATAATGAACTAGATAGATGAATCAGATATTAAGCCTAAAAGTTAGGGAAGCTAAATATGCCCCATTAGAAATTTACAGCATTCTACCTAGTCTGATTTACTAGGAAGCTGTAGCATTTACAAACTCATTCACACACTCCAGGAGACTGTTACCTTTAAGATTTAATCCTCAGGGCAGACAGAAAAAATTGCTATAGGCCCAGTATCACAATCATTGAGAGGAGGAAGAGGATAAATTCTTCTGCTGGGCACATGGGTAGTAGAAACCAGATGATGCAACAGAACTTTTACACATGCACAATAGAAGTGTTTCTACTTTTTAACATTATGCAGTAAGAGCCACAATGTCAACAAAATGGGGTAGATTTTAGCCTGTAAATAATCAGATTGGATAGGGATTGGTTAGAGAGAGGGCTCAATTTAAACCAGGAAAAATCAAGAAGTTGGGTTGGATGATTTGAATGACACCTTGTTTGTTAAGGAGAAAAAATAAAATACATGCTGTTTATTAGGAGCCTTGAGACAGTTGCTGTTAGAGCCTGCCCGCCCTCTATATTCCTGAAGGTATATTATTTCCCTGTATCCCAATAAAATCTTGCTGGCACATTTAAATTTTTCCACATGTGCTGCTTGAAATTCCTGTCTCACAATACAGCAAAAGAACTTGTTTTCATCGGCAAGAAGGTGACACATAATAGTGGTCAATGTAATGTTTTACAATGAGGTAAAAAAAAAAACTAATCTGTACAAAGCAGAAAAAGGATATATAATCTTGAACAGCATAGTTATGGGGAAATACTTATAAATTTTAGTAGATAAAGCCAATGTAAATAAAAAAAAATATTGTGTAACTGATAGAAACCAGTGTCATGATAGACTCTGGAGAGACACTTTAGTGCTCTGCCCACATCTGCTTTATTGGGCCAATTCTCCTATTTCCTAACTTCTGTGAGTATTGGCTGTTGGTAACTCAGACCTGGCCTCAAAGTCTGAGAATTGCTTTTGGCTGATAAGACCTTTTTTGGCTGGAGGATAACACCCTCCTCTGGGATAGCCTGCATTCAATAACTGATGGAATTACAGATACAAGAGGTTGATAACCTTCCTTGCCTGCAGAAGTGAGACTGTGATTTAATTCACCTAGAGCTTGTTGTGTGATCATGCTTGACTCCAGCAGAGACCACATGCAACATCATGATTTATAAGAATCACAGAGCCCCTGAAACCCCTTAATGGAACCTAAGGAGAAGATCATAGGAATGTCCAGTTTACAGCAAGTTGGTCAGAAGTATAGATAACAACCTGGACTTGTAATTGACATCCCAAGTAGAAGGGGGTCATTGGAACTTCTAGTTTTAGCTGGTCAGTCAGAAGCATAGGCCTTGCACCTGGCTTCTAAAGTTGGGGGTCGGGGAAGGGAGCAGTCTTATGGGGCTGAGGTCTTAACCTTGTGGAACTTGATGCTAACTACGTATAGATAGTATCTAAATCAGGGGTGTCAAAGTCATTTACATAGGGGTGGAGGGGGGCACATTAGCCTCAAGGTTGCTTCAAAGGGCCAAATGTAATTTCAACTCCTTAACAGTTAAGGGATAGTTATATTTATACAATCCTAAAATTATTTTGGCCTTTTGAAGGCAACAATGAGGATGATGTGGCCCCCAGTAAAAATAAGTTTGACACCCCTGATCTAAGCAAAAAGTGTGGGCAAAAAAGTGAGCATTCCACCTGGCAAAATACAGTAGTTTACAAGCTATAAACAACATAATATACAAGAACTACACAATTTTGGAAGAAAGGAAGGCTTTTTGCCTCAGAACTCATTTCCTCTGGAACACCCAAAGAATAAACCTGCCACCTTCTGCCAGGCCAGCCTGATGTAGGCTGTGCTTGAAAATGCTTCTAATACAAAATACTGTCTGTTGGGAAACAGAGGCAGCTGAAGCATGATTATCCAGGTATCCTCAAGGAAGAAGAGCCTAGGTGCAAGCCTGAGAGTGGGCCTGAGAGCCAGAGCCAGAGCCTGAGCCTGAGCCTGAGTGAGCTAGCTCAGGGTCCAAAGAACTCTCTCAGCCTGAGAGATCTCTTTTTATTTCCATTGGCTCTGGAGTCATTCAGCTTCTCAGCTAATCCCATCCTAGACTGCCCACAATTGCCTTGGCAAACTCCTCCTACAGACCCTCCCTACTTCTCCCCAGTGATTTGAGTTATCTTAATCAAATCTATCTGTATCAAGAACATCTAAAATAACATGCTTAGTTAGCTCCATGCCCTCACCAACCTTCTTCCCTTACTCTTGTTCTTCTGAAGGAAACTTTTCAAATTATAAATTCCCTATTTTAATATCTCATGCGCTGCTCACCAGGAACCTGGCTTAAACATTCTCTATTGATAAAATGTCCAGGAGGACATTGTCCAGGAGAAGGGGATATTGCACTAATCCACCTTGTACCACCTGGAGAACTGTGCTAGATTTGGGCACCTCACCCAAACTTTCAATAATCACAAGCTAGAAGACTTCCACTAATTGGTAAGTCAAATGGTGAAAGATTTAGAAACTCTGGACATTTAAAAATAGATTTAAAGGTTGAGATTATAAAGTATATTTGGCAAGGCCTATGAAGGTACAACCATAGCCATGGGGATGTAGACTACAGTATAGGAAATAGAGTAGACAAAGAACTAATATGCATGATCCATGGATATGAACAATGACGTGGGGATTGCCTGAGGAAGCAGGGGGTGCTGGGTAGAAGGGGAGCAGAGGGAGAAATATTAGGATAACTATAATAGCACAATTAATAAAATATAATTTTTAAAAAGTATAGAGAACAACAGAATTTGACCTTTAATTACTGCTGAAATGGTTGGCATAGGGTGTTTCTGTTTGTGTTTTTTTTCTTGTTAATAAGAGAGTTCAAAGAATGAGAGATGAAGAAGGGGAAAAAATGACTTGGTAAAGCTTTATTGAGGAGGAAGAACATGAATAAGCCTGGAATAATTCAGGAAATTATTGTTGTCATTGGTCATGGAATTTGAAACCTAATGACATAAAGAAGCTGAAGTTAGAAGTGTAGTCAACATCAACTCCCTTATCCCCATTTGCCACCCCCAACAAGAAAAATAATACAGTTATTCTCCCTCTTATAACTCTTATTTACAATGCACTTTTCTTATTATATCAAAATAAAATAGAATTGAGTGCTGTGATAAGAATTCTTCCATCTCAGCCATGTGTGTTTATCTAAATATTTAGATATTTAGCTTGCCAAAGCACGTGGGTAGGAAAAGATAAGTTCCATTATAACTTGGGAACAAAACAAAGTAGGTATAAGAATATGAAATAAAATTAGTTGTTTAGCTTCATTGAATTTGTATTGGCTGTTCTCCCTTTAGCCACTGGGAAAAAAAGGAGTCATTTACCATGTGTCTAGTACTGCAAAGGTACGAAGAAATATAGAAAATGGTGGGTTGTGGAGCTATTTCCAAATTGATGTTCTTGCTTCCTGAGGCACAACTTTCTTGGCTGTCTTTAAAACATTTTAGAAGTATTATCCAACTCATACAGATGGGAAACTATTCAAGTTTGTTAAGAATTCAATATTACTTATACTAGAATACAAGGTTTTTGAGGACACTAACAGTATTTGTTCAAATATGTGTTATCCAAATGCTCAATACATATCTTTTTGGGTACATTAAAGGGAAAACTCAGTATAGAACTTGGATCTTGTATTCAGTATAAACCATTGCCCTGTGTCCTTCCTTCTTGCTTTCTGCAGCAAATATATCATTTGGAGCCTTGTCTATATAGCCTTCTAAACTAACTCTCACATTATTCCATTTTTACACACCCAACTTTTGCTGCTTCAGAATTGGCTTCCTTCCCAAGAGGGCATTTCATTGTACCAAATTGAATTCATTAGAGAAAACAAGCTCATGATTAGCCAACAAGCTAAGTTCTTGATGATTCACCACAAGGCATAGAAACAAACCTGAATTGTCTTAGTTTCTGGCATAGGATTCACAGCAACCATTTTTTAAAGTGCCTCAACCTGTGATGGAGAATTGGATGAAACACATAGCATCTACAGGCCTTGAAATCCTCTTCTGAAAATGGGTGCCAAACTCTAACATTCAGTGATTTTACAACATATCACAAATATGGTGGTTTGTGAGTTAAAACCTATCCACATATATGTCAGCTTTCTAACTATAATATAAGCTTTTGCTCTTCCCAACTCAAGGTGCCTAAAATACACATTTAGGTTTTCTTTTCCCCCTACACACAGTGGTTTTCTTGCTATCTGAATATTTTCCAGCAGACAGGTAAAAACTTAAACCGTTATTTTGCAAAAAAATTTTGTTCTTCCTTCAACCTAGCCTTTGATATATTTTTTCTTATTTTATTTACATTTTGATGATGATGAGAATGCAGAATTTATGATCAATATTAACCTATGTGGGTGAGAGTGTTGTATCTTTAATACTATTCTGGAAGAAATTGTCATAGTTATTTACCCTTCATTTGTCTGAAATAATAAATTTATTTAATGTATTCCAATTGTTTTACATTTAGATAAGCTCAGCTGTTTGGGGGAAGCTAAAACTATTTGCCAATTGATGCGCTCCAGATACACAGGGACTCAGGTCACTCTGGTGAGCCACAACTTCAGCAGGACTCAGTGTCCCATTAGGTGGGCAATCCATTTGCACTAGAAATGGGAGGAAATAAAACTTCTGAAGCTGGTCTCTTTCATGCTCTGGCTTGGTATATGGGGAGGAACATGGGAACGAAGACCATGTCTTTTACTCAGCTGCACAGTGCTTAACCATTGCCTGTCAGAACCAACCATTCACAAGATCCAAATTTTTGGCCAAGAGTGAAATGTATTAAGAAACTGATGTCAGCTCTCATTTGATCCCATTAACTAGCATTCGAGGATGCCTGAGTTTATGGCAAGTTAGCATAATCATTATGGGTTCTCTCCAGAATTCTTTTTAAAACCTCTTTAGAATAACCCCTCCCCCCAAAAAAGAGAGACTAAAGTTACAGTCATATTAGAAGTACAAGATTATGATATGATATTTTTCCAGTGTTGGGGGATTCCACTGATTGAGGAAAGAGCTAGATATGATTCCTTGTAAAAACTCACAGTGGTTGACTTAGAGGAAGCTTGATCTGCACTATTTCCCATCTTTAGCATAGAGATGCGGTGTGCATACCAACATACACACATGATTGTCACCCCTGTTACATGCACTTGTTTCCTGAAGTTGCCAGAGACTCTGGTCCAGCAGTGTCAAACCAGATGAATGACTCTAGACTCTGGAATTTGGCTAGGGATTATGCACAGGGAAATGTAAGAACTACTGGAATTCTATCCACTCCCACATGAAAAGTACAGATAACCAAAGGGGTTCTAAACATCACTAATACACATTGCAGTAGATCTTCCTTCATTCAAGGAAAAGACAACTTTTCTCCCCCAGGAGTATGGTGACCAAAATTTATTAATACATGCTCTGGCTGGTGTAGCTCAGTGAACTAGGCACCAGCCTATGAACCGAAAGTTCGGTGGTTTATTCCCTGTCAGGGTGCATGCCTGGGTTGCAGGCTAGTCATGCAAGAGGCAACAGACTGATGTTTTTGTCACACATCGATGTTTTTCTCCCTCGCTTTCTCCTTCCCTTCCTCTCTTTCTGAAAATAAATAAATAAAATCTTTTAAAAATTATTAAACATGTATTAATACAATGAATGTTTTCTTATGCAAAACCAGTTAAAAAAATTACAGATGAATTTCAATGCTATGAATGAAATGAGGGAAATCCTTATTGGCCAAAACAGTAAAAGCAGAAATCCAAAGGGTTAAGTGAAAAGCAAATCTGGTGAGTGTTCTGAAGCTTTAACCTGACCCCTCACTACCTTAAGTTTTTATTTCAATGTCAACATAGGAATGAGGATAAAGACCACACACACTAGAATAAGGCCAGAACTCCAAAGGCCTACACTATCAGATAGGAAGTAATTTGCCTATCTTAAATTGTTGTTAAGTAAAAGGAAAAAAAAATATCATGAAAAACACTAACCATTAGCCATTTTGCACTAGCTTTGTAGCCCAAATTCATACTCTCTATGAGGTCTGAAAAAAAATAACAAGCTAAGAATTTACTTTAATTGGACTCAGGAGTGGTAGAGCTTCTTTGAGCCAGGCAGGAATAAAACCAGGCCTTAAACAACTGGCACAGAAAAAGACTTCCAAGTCTTTAATTCATAGTGAAGCAACCTCAGCCACACTCAGGAAATGGGGCCCTGTGCTGGTGAACCAGTTTAAAAAATATACACACACACAATTAAATACCTAAAGATATAAATATTAGAAGTACCTGGATATTACAGAATACATATGTATACATAACAGTATGCAAAATGTTTAACTTAAAACATTTCATGTGTTATATATAATATATATTACAGAACATATATACCAGTATGGAAAGTGTTTAATTTATTTAAAATAGAAAAATGGATAAATATGAGAAAGAAGCAAGATACTATATAAAATGACCAAGTAGTTTGGAAAAAATAAATCAAATTTGTACAGATGTAAAGCAGAAAATAATGCTTAAAAGCTAAAGGTTGAACAGCATATTAGATAACATGTTTTCCAAACTTTCATATTTTGTGATAATCTTCATATCTCAGTAATTTATTCTCTGTTCTTCTAGGCCCAATTAAGTAGTTAGGTTAGGTTCAAACATTTAATAAGTATTTGTCATAAAAACCTAGGGGCCATTTGAAAATTAGTAAGTTAAATAAAAAGTGACAATTTTATTTTATTCTTAAATGACTATTTTTAATAAATGAAATATCTGTACCTGGTAGGCATTGCACAACTTTTCCAACTAGATTCAGGTTGGACATGACCAGCCTCATTTTCTGATTCACATTGATTTTGTGTAGTATTTGCTTTTGATCACAATAACCACAAATTCATGTCCTCATCAAAAGGAATTTTGAAACCGAGCTATCTTGAGGTAGCAGCACAATGTGTTACTACTATACCATGTTGAGTTTTGCGGTGTTTCCCTCAAATATTTAAAATACTCTGCGGCCCTGTGAATACAATGAGGCAAGTTAGTGTCACAGGGTACCTCAGTTTGTGAACCATAGATTTAGATACTGCTAAATAAGGAATTGTTGAATTAGAATGTAGATATGAAAACACTTCCAGAATACAACAGAGTATTTAGAGGAGGTAAGTAGTAAACCAATATTGTGGATACAGTGAAAATATATTTAAAAAATGAAGAGAGAATATAGTGAAAAGATTATATGTAGGATATAATATTTGACAATTTCCTAGAATTAATAAAAACCCAGTAGTCATTAAATTTAAGACACACAGTGAATCCCAAGCAAAATGAATAATTAAAAATAAAATAAAACACATTATCACCTGGATCTGTAACTCTAAAATTGCAGGGGAAGAAAAGAGAAAAATAATAAAAGCTACTTCAGAAAAAAAGATAAGTAATAAATAGTAGGTTGGCAGCTGATTGTTCAACATTAACAGTGGAAGCCAGATAGAGTGAATGATAGTATTCCTAATATACCATTGAGAGAGAAACAGAACCGTCAATTAGAATTCTGTATAGTGAAATTACCTTTTGAGAATGATGGTAAAATAAAGATGTTTTAAAAGCCAACAAAAATTGAACATATTACTAAAATACCTGCACTAAAGAATCTTTTGAAAGATGACCTTTCAAAAGAAAGGGAAAAGGGAAAATGCAAGAAGGAATGGTAAACAAATAAATTGTTCAAGATGTGGGTAAGTATAACCAAATATTATGTGTCAAAACCTTAACGTTAATACCTCAATCTATAAAAACACAATAAAATAAGTATTTTAGTTCTAACAACAGCATATAAATAGAAATGAGAGCTGATTCAGGTTAAAATATTCCAATGTCTTTATGTTTTTGAAAAAGTGGGTAAAAACATTAATTTTAGATAATCTTAAGCTAACCATAAGGGATAAAATGCTTAAGGTACATGCTTAAAGAATATTAATAAATGCTATACCTTCCAACCTAGTGAAAGGAACAAAAATTAAGTGAATAAACATACACACACACACAGTTCTACTTACCAACAAATTAAAAATTGAAAAAAGCCCTCATAATTAATTCAACAGACACAGAAAATGTTGCTAAATTTCCATATGCATTCATCATAAAAATTCATTGCAAATGAGCACTAGAAAATAATTCCTTAACCTGTTAGGTTAACATACAAAATACCTACCACATACATTAGTTACTATTGGAAATTTAATGCATTTTCTTTTACAACAGAAAGAAGATGGATTTAATAGCATTAGCTGTTTTTTATATTATTCTGCAGATCTCAGTTTGTTCTCTAAAAAAATTAAAAGATACTACAATTATATGTGGATTGGAAAAGAACAAACAGAGGAATCAGTACTAACAGTTCATATGTGAACTCAGGAGATATAAATGATGTCAATGACTTATTAAAATTGATAAGTTAGAAATGCACTCAGCATATTTCCCATACTTTTCATGCTTGGGAATGTAATTTCTGTAATTGGATATATTTGAATTGTACTGGGAATCTCCTAGATCCTCAAATTTATAAATAAACTTTTATTCACCATAAAAAAAGTTGATGTTAGTTTAGCAAATTCTCTAGCTACAAAATCATTATTTATCATTTCACAAAGACAATTACATTTATATTTAGCAGCCACAAACTGGTAAAAACTACAATTTGTAAAGGATATAATAAATACTAGAAAAAATATCAAGTACCTAACAATAAATCTAACAAAATATGTATAAGGACTTTATGATAGTTAGCTATAAATCTTTATTAAGAAATATTTAAGAAGAATTAATAAAACAGATTTGTATTATGTTCCTGGATATAAAGCTTCAAAATCATAAATATTTAATTATTCCCCAAAATAATCCATATCAAGGGTCAGCAACCTTTACATAGCATCAGATAATAAATATTTTAGGCATTGTGTGACATGCGATTGCTATCACCCCTACTCCACTCTCGGTTTTGTAGCCCAAAAGTAGTCATTGGCAACGGATAAAAGAATTGATTTGTGTAAGTGTCAGAAGCCGCCATTCTGCTATGTCATGACCTGCTGCCTAACAATTTATCAAACAGGCAATGCACTCACAGTTACGCTGGGCTTCCTGTACTCCCCAAACTCCTGCCCCTTGTTTACTGTCCTAACCACAGTTCTTGCTCACCCAGTCAACCTGACCACAGAATATCCCCTGCTAAACAATAGGCTTGTGAATAATCTAGTATTGTGCAGAAGCTAGTCAACTGTACCCTCTTCCTAAGGAGCTTACATCATGCTTCACCCTGACCCACCCCTTAAGACTCAATCCTAAACTCATAAAAATGCCCACCCTTGTACACTCGCTGCTGCAATCTGCTCAGACTCAGCCCTCTTGTTAGAAGCTCACTGATTAAATCTGATAAACTCATTGCCTGTTCTCCTGTCATCTCTCCCCTCACTCTGTTAAATCTAACAATTTGACTGTGGTTCCAATAAAACTTTATTTACAAACAGAAACAAAGACAAAACAGGCCAAGTTTGTTCTATGGTTTATTGTTTGGCAACTCCTGTTCTATATAATCTATCCTTAGTACAATTCTAATGAAAATCCAGAATAGGTTGTGTGTAACATAACAAGCTAATTCTAAAGTTTCTGTCACCAACTACTGGCCTAAGAACAACCAAAATATTAGCAAGAGAGAACAAAATCATTTGTCCTACCAGAAATGAACACATAATACTAGAGTTATGAAGACAGTGGGCCATTGGTGCAAAATAGTCAAACAGATGACAGGGACAGAATACAAAGCACAGAATTTGCTGTATGACAGATGTGTCTTTGCAAATCATAGGGAATGCATCGACTTTCCAATATATGATGCTGACACAATTTCTTAATATGGAAACTAAGTGTAATTGAATTTCTGCTATAATTCAAAGGTAAAACTTGGTTCTGTGTAGATTATAGACTTTAAAATAAAAGTGCATTTTAAAACTTTTACAATAAAATATAAAGTTTTTTCTTTTTTCTTATTAATTTATTATAATTGTTGTTGTACAATTTTCTGTCTTTTACTCCCATGCCAACTCACCACCCCAGCCCTCCCCACCTCCCTCCCATTTCCACCCCCATAGTTTTTAATCCATGTGCCCTTTACACTTGTTCCTGTAAACCCTTCTCCTTTTCCCCTGAAATTCCCTCCCCTATCCCCTCTGGTCACTGTCAGCCTGTTCTCTATTTCAGTGTCTTTGTTTATATTTTGCTAATTTGTTTGTTTTGTTGGTTAGGTTCCTGTTAAAGGTGAGATCATATGGCATTTGTCTTTCGCCACCTGGCTTGTTTTGCTTAGCATAATGCTCTCCAGTTCCATCCATGCTATTGCAAAGGGTAGGCACTCCTTCTTCCTTTCTTTCTGCTGCATAGAATTCCATTGTGTAAATGTACCAAAATTTTTTGATCCATTCATTTACTGATGGGCACTTAGGTTGCTTCCAACACTTGGCTATTGTAAATTGTGCTGCTATGAACATAGGGGTGCATAGGTTCTTTTGGATTGATGTTTCAGGGTTCCTAGGATATAATCCTAGCAGTGGAATTGCTGGGTCAAAAGGTAGATCCATTTTTAGTTTTCTTAGAAAATTCCATACGGTTTTCCATAGTGGTTGTATCAGTCTGCAATCCCACCAACAGTGTACTAGGGTCCCCTTTTCTCCACAACCTCTCCAACACTTGCTGTTTGTTGCTTTGTTTATGATGGCCATTCTGACTGGTGTGAGGTGGTATCTCATTGTGGTTTTAATTTGCATCTCTCTGATAGCTAGCAATATTGAGCATCTTTTCATGTGTCTCTGGATCCTCTGTATGTCTTCCTTGGAGAAGTGTCTGTTCAAGTCCTTTGCCCATTTTTTAATTGGGTTGCTTATCTTCTTAGAGTGGAGTCATGTAAGTTCCTTATATATTTTGGAGATTAAACCCTTGTCTGCGATATCATTGGAAAATATGTTTTCCCACACACTTGGTTCTCTTTTTATTTTAATACTGCTCTTAGTCACGAAGAAGCTTTTTATTTTGATGAGATACCACTTGTTTATTCTTTCCTTTATGTCCCTTGCTTTAGGGGACATATCAGTAAAAATATTGCTGCATGAAATATCTGAGATTTTCCTGCCTACATTCTCCTCTAGGACTTTAATGGTGTCACGGCTTATACTTAAATCTTTTATCCACCTCGAATTTATTTTTGTGTATGCTGTAAGTTGGTACTTGAGTTTCATTTTTTTGCACGTAGCTGTCCAGTTCTCCCAACACCACTTGTTGAAGAGGCTACTTTTACTCCATTTTATGTTGCTGCCTCCTTTGTCAAATATTAGTTGACCGTAGAGAAGTGGGTTTACTTCTGGGCTCTCTATTCTATTCCACTGGTCCATGTGTCTATTTTTGTGCCAGTACCAGGCTGTTTTGATTACAGTGGCCTTGTAATACAGTTTGGCATCAGGTATTGTAATCCCTCCTACTTGGCTCTTCTTTCTCAAGATTGCTGCAGCTATTCGAGGTCCTTTATGGCTCCAAATAAATTTTTGAAGTGTTTATTCTATGTCTGTGAAATATGCCATTGGGACTTTAATTGGTATTGCATTGAATTTGTAAATTACTTTGGGTAGTATGGACATTTTAATGATGTTGATTCTTCTGATCCATGAACACAGTATATGTTTCCATTTGTTTGTGTCTTCCATGATTTCTTTCTTCACTTTTGTGTAGTTTTCTGCATACAGGTGTTTTACCTCCTTGGTTAGGTTTATTCCTAGGTATTTTATTTTTCTTTTTGCTCTATCGAATGGGATTTATTTCTTGATTTCTGCTTCTGCTGTTTCATTGTTGGTATACAAAAATGCCTTTGATTTCTGGATATTGACTTTGTATCCTGCTCTTTGGCCAAATTTATTTATTAGCTCAAGCAGCTTTTTGGGTGAGTCTTTAGGATTTTTCTATGTACACTATCATGTCATCTGCAAACAATGATAGTTTTGTTTCCCCCTTTCCGATTTGGATGCCTTTTATTTCCTTTTCTTGTCTAATTGCTCTGCCTAAGAGTTCTAATACTATGTTGAATAGAAGTGATGAAAGTGGACATCCTTGTCTTGTTCCTGATCCTAGTGAAAAAGATTTTAGTTTTTGCCTGTTGAGTGTGATGTTGGCTATAGGTCTCTCATATATGGCCTTTATTATGCTGAGGAATGCTCCCTCAATTCCCACTTTGCTGAGTGTTTTTATCAGAAATGGGTGTTGAACCTTATCAAATGCTTTTTTCTGCATCTATTGATATGATCATGTGATTTTTGCCTCTGCTTTTGTTTATGTGATGTATTACATTTACTGATTTGTGAATATTGAACCATCCTTGCACCCCAGGGATGAATCCCACTTGGTCATGGTGTATGTTCTTTTTAATGTATTGTTGGATGCAGTTGGCCAATATTTTGTTAAGGATTTTAGTGTGTATGTTCATCAGCAACATGGGCTTGAAGTTTTCTTTCTTTGTTGTGTCTTTATCTGGTTTTGAGATTAGGATGATGCTGGCTTCATAAAAACAGTTTGGGAGTCTTCCATCATTTTGGATTTTTTGGAATAGTCTGTGAAGGATAGGAGTTAGCTCTTCCCTAAATGCTTTGTAGAATTCTCCTGTTAAACCATCAGGTCCAGGGCTTTTGTGTGTTGGCAGTTTTTTGATTACTGCTTCAATTTCATCTGCTGTTATTGTTCTGTTCAGGCTTTCTGCTTCTTCTTCATTGAGATTTGGAAGATTATATTTTTCTAGAAACTTGTCCATTTCACCTAGGTTTTCAAATTTCTTGGCATACAGTTCTTCATAGTAATTTCTTACAATCCTTTGTATTTCTGTGGTGTCAGTTGTAATCTCTTCTCTTTCTGATTGTGTTTATTTGGGTCTTCACTCTTTTTTTCTTGATGAGCCTGCTTAAAGGTTTGTTGATTTTGTTTATCTTTTCAAAGAACCAGCTCCTGGATTCATTGATCCTTAGAATTGTGCTTTTAGTCTCTATGTAATTTAATTCTGCTCTGATCTTGGTCATTTCCTTCCTTCTACTTGCTCTGGGCTGTCTTTGTTGTTGTTCCTCAAGTTCTTGTAGGTGTAGGGTTAGGTTGTTTGTTTGAAATGTTTCTATCTTTTTTAGGTAGGCCTGTACCACTATGAACTTCCCTCTGAGGTCTGCTTTTGCTGTGTCCCAAAAGTTTTGGGTTGTTGTGAGCTCATTTTGATTTGTTTCCAGAAACTTCTTGATTTCCTCACTAATTTCATTCTTGACCCATTCACTGTTTAATAGCATGCTATTCAATCTCCATGATTTTGAGTGTTTTGGGTTTTTCCCCTTGCGGTTGTTTTCTGGTTTCAGTCCCTTGTGGTTGGAGAAAATGCTTGGTATGATTTCAATTTTCTTGAATTTCTTGAGGCTTGTTTTGTGTCCTATCATTTGGTCTGTCCTTGAAAATCTTCCATTTGCATTTGAAAAGAATGTGTATTTAGTTTTTTGGGGATGAAGGGCTCTGTATATATCAGTTAAGTCCATTTCATCTAGAGTGTTGTTCAGTACCACGTTATCTTTGTTGATATTTTGTTTAGAAGATCTGTCCATTTTTGACAATGGGGTGCTAAAATCCCCTACTATAATTGTGTTCCTGTGAATATCTTTCTTGAAGTCCTCTAAGGTTTTCTTGATGTATTTAGGTGCTCCTATGTTGGGTGCATATATATTTAAAATGTTTATGTCTTCTTGGTGGATTCTTCCCTTCAGTATTATGAGGTGATCTTCTGGATCTCTCTTTATGGCCCTTCTTTTGAAGTCTATTTTGTCTGATACAAGTATTGCTACCCCAGCTTTTTTTCCCCTGTCCATTTGTTTGGAAAATTTGTTTCCAGCCCTTCACTTTGAGTCTGTGTAAGTCTTTTGTGCTGAGGTGGGTCTTTTGTAGGCAGCATATGTGTGTGTCATGCTTTCTTACCCATTCAGCTATTCTATGCCTTTTGATTGGAACATTTAATCCATTTACGTTTAGGGTTATTATTGATAGGTACTTATTCATTGCCATTTTTGTTCCTATGTTCCTCTCCCTCTTTTTCTCCCTTCCTTCTTTTCCTTAAAGCAGGTCCTTCAGCATCTCTTGCAGAACTGGTTTGGTAGAGGTGTATTCTTTGAGACTTCTTTTGTCTGGGAAGCTCCTTATTTGGCCTTCTATCTTGATTGAAAGACTTGGTGGGTAAAGTAGTCTTGGTTGCAGGCCTTTGGTTCTCATTACTTGGAATATTTCTTGCCATTCTCTTCTGGCTTGGAGCGTTTCCATTGAGAAGTCAGCTGCTAACTTAATTGAGGCTCCCCTGTATGTTTCTTCCTTTTTCTCCCTTGCTGCCTTTAAGATTTTCTCTTTGTCTTGGAATTTTGCCATTTTAGTTATGATGTGTCTTGAAGTGGGCCTCTTTGGGGTCCTCTTGATTGGGACTCTCTGAGATTCCTGGACTTGTGTGACTTTTTCTCTCATCAAATTAGGGATGTTTTCCATCATTACTTTTTCAAATAGGCTTTCTATCCCTTGTTCTTCTTCTCCTTCTGGTATCCCTATTATATGGATATTATTACGTTTCATATTGTCTTGCATATTTTTAATCCCTCTTCATTCTTTCTGAGCCTCTTTTCCTTTTCTTTCTCTTTCTGGGTGTTTTATCCTACTTTGTCCTCCAACTCGCTGATCCGATCTTCTGCTTCATCAATTCTGCTTTTCATTCCTTCCACTGTGTTCTTCAGTTCAGAAATTGTGTTCTTCATTTCCTCTTGGACCTTGTTGATAGTTTCTATTTCATTTTTCATGTTGATATAGTTTGCAGTGAGTTCATTGTAGCTTCCCTGTAGTTTCTGGTAGCTCTTTGAGAGCTCATGGAGCTTCCTGACAACCATTGCTTTGAACTAAAAATCTGATAGTTGAGTTGCCTCTGTTTCATTTAGCATTCTTTCTGGGGCTTCCTCCTTTCCTTTCATTTGGGCATTGTTTCTTTGTCTTCCCATTGTTTGTGAGACTCTCCTTGTCAGCCTCAGCTTCTTAAATTGATCTGTTCTGGCTCCCTGGGTTTATGGTGTGAACTTCTGTGGTAGAATACTTGTGAGATTCAGTGGTGCAGTCTCCTTCAGGTATCCTGGTATTCACAGCTTCCACAGTTTCAGCTAGGATCACAGGTATGTGCTCTGGGTCTTCCACAAAGCCTCTTCCTCTGGTCACAGGGCTGCTGGTTGCAGAGCTGCCTCCAGTTCCGGTCCCAGGGCTGCCCCTGGTCACTCAGCCATCTGCAGTCGCAGGGCCGCTCCTGGTCACAGGGCCTACTCCAGATGCAGGATGTCCTCTGGTCGCTGCAGAGCCACCCTCAGGATGCTGGGCCTCCTCTGGTTGTAGAGTTGTCCCCGGTCCCCAAAATATAAAGTTTTTAAACAAATTTTTATCCTGGAATAGGGGAAATTTCTTAAATATGACAACACATAAATCTGCAAACCTTAAAAGAAAATCATATAATTTTGTTAAAGTTAACAAAATTAACTATCTTTTTTATAGCAGATGTTTTATAATAAAGTTAACCATGTGTTCATCAAAAACATCTCTGTAAGAATAAAAAGAAAAGTCACAAGAAAATTTTTTCACATACCAAAAAACCCAAGGATTAATATCTAAATGATTTTAATAACTTCTGGCTATCATTAAAAGTAGAAAAGTAACATAATCAAAAATGCTCAAGAGGCATGAATAGGCATTTTACAGAAGAGGAATCATAAATTGGGGGTAAACATTTTTCAATATTTACCTGAGACATGCAAATTGAATTTACAGTGCAATATTTTACAATCCACATTTTGGGAAAAAGTAATTAAGACATAGTATACCAAGTTTTGGCTCAGATACATGGCTGTTCAGTGGGTAAAATGTTAGATCCAATTCAGTAAGTACTTTGAAATTACTCACTAAAGTTGAAGGTGTTAATGCCCTATGATTCAGAACTCTTATTAGTGAGCAAACAGAGAAATTATTGCTTGAAGACTCTAGATAAATATTTTTAAAAGTATTTATTGAACTATCATTTATTGAAGCAAAATACTGCAAACAACTCAGATGTGGTATCTATTCCAGAGTAGATATGTACATTGAGTTACACTCATATAATGTGAATGAAATAATTACAGATAAACACAAGGACATGGATTCATATTAGAAGCATAATATTGAATAAAAGAAGCAAGTCCCAGTCATACCAGAAATGGCATGATATATTCTCTGTTTCTTAACTTGGATGGTAGGCACACATACTATTCTTACACATGTTATAAATGTTTATTGTGTGTATTTTAATGATAATGAATTTTGATAAAACATGTACCACAAAGAAATAAAACTTTAAAAATATTGTAAATGAAGAAATGAAAGTAGCAAAGAACAAGAAAGCATTACTTGCAGGGTGTGAGGTTTGGCAGACTTCTAAAAATTTTCTAGCCATTTCCAATTTAAAAGACCCCAGGTTAGGAGCATTTGACTCTTTGTCCTGCAATGTTACTCTAAAATTCCTGTGCTTACAGGAGCAAAAGATGGAAAATTTCAACTTCACTGGAATCTTAGATGGCAAATAACCTATAGCCAGTATCTGAAAAAATGGTCACTAATTTTACACTGACCCAGCAATATTGTGAAAAAATAATCATTTGAGTCCTGTGGTTTGTATCATACATTTGAATGACCCCTCTTCTGAGTGAAGATGAGATGTTTCATACCTCTAGCACCCTTAATACACATCAGATCCCATGAGGAGCTTTAAAAACTAAGTCCAAATTCCTGAATGAAAGTCCCACTATGGACTAATAGGATCAGAATCTCTCAGGAGTTTTATCTCTTTAAAGTGGAGGAAGAAATCACAGCACTTGCAAAACAAATATAAGTTCAGAGGACATATATGTACATGTGTGCATGTGTGTACATACATATGTACATACACTATATGAGGCCTGTCTAGAAAAATCCCAGTCATTGTTAACATAACAAGAACAGTTTGTGTGACATTAATATAACCTGACAGCCAAGGAGAGTGGATTGGAATGCACATGCATGAACAATGACAACTTCATTGTACCTAGTCAGTGGGGGCAGTAGACACCATTAAGTGAGCATGTGTACTGTGTGGCCATTGCATTAAAAATGACTGAGTGAGTAGAGCAGTGAATCTGCATCAAGTTTTGCATTAAGCTTAAACATTCCTCTCTGGAAACTATTCAGATGATTCAGAAGGCTTTCAAGGATGATGCAATGAGTGCAGTGAAAATAAAAATGTGGCATGAACACTTCAAAGATGGTAGAGAATCTGTTGAAAGTGATCCATGTTCTGGAAGGCCTGCAACAAGTAGAACACCTGAGGATGTTGAATGTGTATGAGCTGCTATCAACAAAGATCAGAAACTGATAGTATGAGAACTAGAAGCTGATCTGGGGATTGCAAAAACTACTGTGTCTGAGATTTTGATGCAAGATCTTGGCATGAAACATGTTGTGGCAAAATTTGTTCTGTGGTTTCTGCTACCAGAGCAGAAGGAACACTGTGTGCAGCAGTTGCCAATGACTTGATTCAAACTGCTACCAATGAACCAGATTTCCTCCAGAAGGTCATAACTGGAGATGAATCGTGGGTCTGTGGTTATGATATGGAAATGAAGGCACAGTTGTCCCAGTGGCAGTCAGTCGCCTGGTTCTCCACATTCAAAGAAGGCATGGTGAAGTTGCAGCAAGATTAAGACCATGTTAACTGCATTTTCTTTTTTTTATTGGGAAGGTGCCTACTTCAAAAGAGATGTGGCATCATTGTCCTATGTACAATATTTCTTGAATCTTGTATCCTCTTTAATAAATGTCTCTATTTTTCATATTACATGGCTGGATGCTTTCTGGGCAGAAATGCACCTAATTTCATTTTCCAATCTTTCAGTTTTGTCACACATCTCTAAATCAAATGTAACACTTAAAAAAAAAAACAATTTCCCTTTGAGTCTTTTGAAACAATCACTTTATGCTCATAGAAACAATAATTTTCTTTTATCATTCATATCTTATTCTTTTGCATAACAATTAAAATACGTATAGTAGCAATTATAATAACAAGTATGGGGGGCAATACCAGATCTGGGAACTATTACAACTGAGTCTTGGAAAGAATTGAAATGAAGCATAGGGAATTCTGGGAAATAGCTAATAATTATGAAAGCTTGGCATCCTGTGGGCAGCAGATTTCAGCAGAAGGAACAGTTTTCAGTAAGTAGAATAGGAAGATGATTTACAGAGGGAGAGCAAGATAAAATATCAGAATGAATGTGGTGTTTTTAAAACATTATTAAGCAGGGTGGAGAATAATTTTGAACCTCCACATATATTCAAGTATAATGGGGCAAGGTAGAGGAGGGGGTATGGCCCCTTGGCGCTACAGAACTCCATCATCACACATGACTTTGCTAGTCCTGATCAAAGCAACCTGTCCTGGTGCCATAAATTTGAGAACAGAAAATGACCAGTTCCAAGAAGAGAAGGAGCAGAGTTTCACATATGTGGCCTGTCTGGATATCCTCTCTTTTGAGGATGAAAACAGAGAAATATAAAAATTGAATATAGTCTATGAAACAAAAAAAGGGAACATGTTCCTGAATGCTTAAAAGAAAAAAAAAAAAAAAACACCTTGAACATGTTGTTTGTTGGGTATATTTAAATCAGTGGCTGCTCAAAGGGGAGCTTTACTGACCATACAGCTTAAGGCACACCACTCATGTTTTTTCCAGTATTTTGAGTTTGTTTGTTTGTTTGTTTGTTTTGTCATTCTGATTGGAGTCTATTTTCCTTTGCATTCCCTCAAAATCAGACTCAGAATTCCAATGTACATAATTTAGTGGAGTGGTGATCTCAGGAAACACTGGTATAGGAGCAGAGAAGACAAAAAGAGAGGAAGGCAGCTAATAAAGAGTGGGATTGTAAAGACTACTGCTGCAGGGGCTTTAATATCATCTGTTCTCCTGGGGAGCCCTGGAGACAGCAAAGTGCCCACGACCCTGTTTTCTTTCCCAAGGGTAAAAAAGCTGGGCTATTTATCCATCAAATCCTCATCCATCATTGATGAAGGGCTACTTCTGGGGTTATTAATTCTTAAAGCCATACAACACTTACCCAGAATTTGGGTCAGTGTGCTCCTGCAGGCAGGTAGGCAGGCAAAAAGTCACAGGTGTTCACTGTAAACTCTGGTGTGATGTGATGAGCGAATCTTTTTCCATGGGAAATGTGTTCCAAGACCCCAGCAGGTACCTAAAACCTTAGATTAGGGGTGTCAAACTTATTTTCACCAGTGGCCACATCAGCCTCGTGGTTGCCTTCAAAAGCCAAAATAATTTTAGGACTGTATAAATGTAAATACTCCTCAACAATTAAGGAGTTGAAATTACATTTGGCCCTTTAAATCATTTTCCAAGTAACTTTAGTGCAGAGTAAAATTTAAAACTAGTAATATGGCAAATAAATGAGATATTATTGAAGGTAAAGGAAAAGTTGATTAAAAATAAAGATAAAAATAACAGAATTTAGGATAATTAGCCTAACAATTGAAGATGTCACTGAGGATAAAACAATGTCAATTAAGATAGAAGTAAAATTTTTTAAAATATATTTTAAAAATCTTCACTGACCACAAAACCAATTTGTTTTAAAACATTGAACTATGTTAAAACATTTCAGGTAAATGTTGGTAACCACAGAAAAATTAAATATTATGAAAAATATTTTTACTGACATCCAAAGAGAAATAACAGGTTTCCACAAAATAACAAATACCGGGCTAGATGGAGAACCTTTTGTGCAACATCAAAGAACAAAAAATAATGCAATCACATACATACAGTTTTATGGGGACAAGTTTATTATCTAGTTTGTACTTGATAGCTACTCTTTATTTAATGCATAAAAGCCACAAAATGTTCTGACCTACTCAAGGGTTCAGATACAACAATGCCTATGTACCCTCCTTGAAAACAATGACTTTACCTTGGATTCCAAATAGCTGAGAGAAAAGCAAGAATCATCAATTCAAAACAGGAAGTTATGGTATTCAATGACATTTCTTATAAAGTTGTAAAACATATAGAAACACAATATAATGCCGATTTCAAATTGTCCTTTTGAAGATAATACTTTAGTGTTAAATATGGTTTAATTATACTTAGTTGGCCATGAGTGTATGTGTCAGCAAACAGAAAATTGTAAAAATGTGAAATTGCTTTTCTTGCACAAATTGGAATAAAGTTATTATTTTGTTCTTAACTTTGATGCAGAAAGAATTTAAATTGAAGAATATTTTTGAAAATTTGAAATGTAGCCACAATATCATATGGATGCATACCTGAAAGAAAAAGAAAAGATAAAGTCAAACAAAAATAAGCCATATAGCAAATAAGAGAAAATTAATGAAACCACAATGAAACATAAAAGTAGAAAAAAAGCTTCCAAATGTAATAAGCATATCAATTCTGACAACAAACACAAGTGATTTAAGCTCCTATACTAAAATGTAGACATCCACAATTACGCCATTACGTAAAACCCCAACTATTTGCTGCCTACAACTAACAAAATAAAATGATTCAAAAAAGGTTAGAAAAAGGTTATGTGCAAAGTCAACAACAAAAATAGAATCTAAATAAAGGGAGAGATGACAATATTAGTATTAAGTAAAGTAAAATTCAAGGCAGAAAGCATAAAACAGTATAGAGTTGTTTTATATAAATTACGATTCTGATGAAGCTATATCTGCTGGAAAAAGAGGACATCGAAAATAGATGTAGTCCCAACTAAGGAGACAAGGATAGACACAATAGATTTGGGAGGGTTTATTACACTTCTCTAATTTTTGATGGATTTTGACACTAAAATAAATAAGGAAATAGATGATGAGTAAAATAATGAGGTTATATTTTCTCCAAATATCTATGAATTATTTATAAAAGTTATGTGTTACTAGACCCCAAAGAAAATTAATGCCAAAATAGAGTTTTTTTGCAACTTCAATGAGCCCCAGCACCAATCTGTGGACAGTTAGGCCTCTGTATCCTGACTGGGAACAACTCAAAATTTATCGGCTCCTGTCTAACATGCGACTTTGGTTTTTTGTAAGACCTCCCACAAATATTCTGGAATTCCTCAGGAGTTTTATTCTATGTTCTCATATACAATACTCTTATTTGTTGGGTGGGATGGAGACTCCCCTCCTATACCTATTGTCTTAGATTAACAAAAAGTATGAAAGAAGATGGTAAACCTATCATCATGCTCATCTGATGTCATTATCAAAAAACTTTAAAGAATCAACTGAAAAAAATCCTACCAAACAATAAAGAATGCAGTTAGATGTCTGAATATAAAATAAATGTAGGGAATATAATTCTTTGATTTACATAAATAACAATCATTGGGAATATATAGTAAAAGAGAAGACTCCCCTTACAGTATTCTAAAGATAAACTTAATAATAAATGTGCAAACCACAGAAGAAAAACATTAAAATAAGACCCCAAAAAGTGGGTATAAGCAAATAAGGAAACTTAGCATCTCTGAGAAGAAAAGATTCTACATTATATGAGTCAATTTTCCCTAAATTAATTTATAAACTTAGCATGACAATGATAAAAATGCCAACAGATTTTATTTTTCCAGTACTAGTTAAACTGATTCCAAATTTGTACAGAAAATAAACTGACAAGAATACTCAGGAAATCTTTAAATCTGAAAAGAAGAGAAAGGGACTGAGCCTTACTCAAGATAAAGACACTGTAAAGCCTCAATAATTAAAATATTACAGTTTTGACAGATGACTAGTCAGATGAGTAAAACATAATAGAATTCAAAAATTATTTCATACACACATAGTATTTAGTATCTGATTAAGATGATAGTTCAAATTAATGAGGTAAAGATTGATTTTTTGATCAATTAATATTAATATAGTTGAATAGTTATTGGGAAAGGATGGCATTGGATGCTTTAATGTAGTACACTGAAATAAAATATAGCAAAATTTTTAAAAGAATTAAAAGAAAATCTGAGTAAATTTCTATATAAAATTAAAGTAGGGAAGAACTTAACTCAAAACAGGAGGCAAAAATGATTAATAATGGCAAGAAATTTTTTAAAGTTTTAAAGTCTTTCAAGAAAAACATAGAAATGTGAACAGAATGACATGTTTTAAAAAATTGGTAACTCAGAGAAAAGACAAAGAACATACCTGAATATATAAAAATATTATAAATATTTATTTAAAAAGACAGCAATCCAATAGAAAAGTAGGCAAAGATCTGAAAAGATAAATGACAGTTCAAAGAATAAAATAAATAGAAGTAACCTTTAAATCATTTGTACACATGTTCTCATGAAAAGTAAAATGCAAATTAAAACCACAGTAAGATAACATTTTATAATTATCATATGGCAATAATTCATAATTTGGATAGCAATGAAGTCTCATACCTTGCTAGTGAGAATGCCAAATACTATGTAGGGAAATTTGGCAACATTAATCAAAATTACATATCCATTTATACTTTGTCTCAGCAATCTTACCTCTATGAATATATTTTATTCATACATCTGCTCATACATTATATATGAAGTAATATAGTTATAAGCTTATTTATAGCAGCTTTGCTTTTAATGATAAGAGATTGGTAACAACACAAATGTATATCACTACAAATTTGATAAAATAATATATGTTGCATCCAGACAATGGAATACTATATAGCTATAAAAAGAGTGATAAGATTTTTTTTCTATTGATATAGAAAGATTTCCAGGATGTTTTTCCAAGGTAAAAAAAAAAAGAAATTAAACATACTATAGGGGATATTCTACTTTTTTATAAGAATGAGAAGGAAATAACATTGTCTATGTGTATCTGCTTGTAGTTACATTAAATTGAAGAATACACAATACACACTGTAGGTGGTTACCTACAAGGAGGTGGGTAATGGAGTGGAGCAATATAGAAGTGAGACTTCTTAATTCACGATGTGAATATTTAAATTATGTAAACATGGTATTTGTTCAAAAATATAATATGAAATTAAAACAGAAGAAAAATATGAAGTTCAACTGAGAAAAATATTTGCAACATGTATCATCCTCTAAGCAATGATTTCTAAAGTCATTAGTATAAAAGAGCTCTGATAAACTAATAAGAAAAAGGCTTATAAAATGAGTTCAGAGGGTTTTCCTCTTCCTCAATTTTTTGGAAAAGCTTGAGAAAAATTGGCATTAAATATTTAAATATTGGTAGACTTCACCAGTGAAATCATCTGGTTCTTGGCTCTTCTCTGTTGAGAGGTTGTTGATTATTGCTTCAATCTTTTTTGTCATTATTGGTTTGTTCAGATCTTCTATTTCTTCATGATTCTGTGTTGGTGTTTTTTTTTAAGAAATTTATTCATTTATTCTAGGTTATCCAGTTTGTTGGCATATAATTTTTCATGGTAGTCTCCCACTGGAACTTTCAGCTGACAGCTCTGCTTTAGGTTGTGGCTGGGAGGGGCTGAAGCCAAGTATAGAGCCCTTTCAGGATCTCTGTGGGGTACAGAGCTACCACCTACTGGGTACCTGGACTCACCACTTATGGCAGACTGTTGCTGTAGGTGAGCTGGAATAGAGTGTAAGACTGGCAAAATCTATCAAAATCTTAAATGATCCTATATGTACAACCAGCAATTTACCTAGATTTTAGTTTTGTAGATAGACAGGTACGCAAACATATATGCACAGAGATACTTGATATAGTTTCATTTGAATTAGCCAAAACAAAGAAACAAAAAAAGGAAACCAGAGACATCTTAAAAGACAGTCAATGTTAACAAATTTAGATGCAAACATAAGAAAAATATTATGCAAATTTGAAGACAATGAAGTAGATCTCTGAATATACTGTTATGGGCTATGTAAAAGGTACTAAAAAGAAAAGTACAGAACAACACATATAATACTATATTTAAGAATTTGTATATATCCATATATACATATATATGTGTATGTGTATATGTATATACATGTTTATTTATTTATGGAAGATTATAGAAAAATATCTATTAGCAGTAATAGCCTCTAGGAATGAAACTAAATCCTAGGAAGATGAGGGCTGACATTTCAATGTATATGTTTTTATGCTCTTCGAGAATTTATCCATGTGCCTATATTACTTTTTAATAAATTAAACTACCTAAAATTATATACTATAATTAAAAATAAAAGGAAACACAGGCAAACAAATCCTATCCCTTAACATTAATTTTTGGGTTTTACAAAAATTTTAGGTCACAAGCAGTTCAGCTGAATCTTGGAGGAATTAAAATGTTCCTCCAGGTAAGAAAAGGTTTTAATTGTTTTTATTTTGTTTTGTTTTATAAGTGTAATCAGTTTTTAAAAGGGCTCTATCAGGACACTAAATGCACATACTTTTTATATAATAGATCAATGCTTTCCAATCCTTTTGTGCATGGAAATCACCCTGGGCTCATGTTAAAATGCAGGCTCTGTTTCAGAATGTCTGGATGCGGGCAAAGATTCCACATTTCTAACCAGCACCCAGGTGATGCTGAGGCTACTTATTCATGCAGCACACTTTGAATAGTAAAAAAATCACCTTTAGAAAAGCATAAATAAATCCACCTTTTTATAGCATACACTCAATCTATTTTGTCCCAATCCAATCTAATTTTGTTCTCTTTACTCCTAAGACTGGGTCATAATCTCAGATGACAAATGGCCTCCTTTTAGCAAATAGCAAATGCTCGATTAGAAGTTTTCTACCTTGGCTTTTAGCTTCTGTTCTGTCATCTGGCAAAATGGTTTTCAAATAAGTTTTTTTTTAATTGCTCTGATTGGAGGAAATTCATGAAAAAAGATATAAAAATGTGTCCTCTAACTGCCCTGATTGATTGAGGCATGGTGATTGGGAGGAGCATAATCTATGCACCACAAACTGCTTGCTCCCAATGTTGGGAGGCCACTACAAACCCAGGTTCTGGCTGGCTAGAATAAATGAATGTGGGCTGAAGTCCCAGATTTTTCCACAGCTTTTTCCAAGAACTCAAAGAATAAGAGATAGGGAAATTACATCCAATTAGACCAACAGCCAAAGAATAGCCCTAGGTAGACTCTTGCCTTCTGTTCATGTAGGAAGAGGCCCAAGAATATTGAAGCAAAACATGTCTTTTTCCAGTCTTACCAATGTCTGCACATATGAACCACCACAAAAAAAAAGGTCAAAGTTGTTGAGACCTGGATTTTTACAAGATGTTTATTTCCTCCTTTAAGGTTACCATAGTTCCATGTCAAAAAATGTAAATATTGTGATTGCTGGTCTGTACAAATTTTTGGAACTGAGGACATGAAAATAGAAATAATGCTACAGTGCACATAACAATTTACGTACAAAGATGGATTACAGCAAGTTTTATAAGAATGAAAAATTGTCAATAATGTAAATGGGCACTAACAGGGTGTTGACTTAGTAATGTAGGCTACATCAGACAATGGAGCACTGGAAAGTTATTAAAAATTAAGGTTTCAAAGGATAGGTAATGGATTTTTTTAAAGCAATGAGATCGTAGGAAAATTTTTTTCTACATGTAAAGTAACAATTTATTTTTTCTCTTATCAGAAAAAGTAAAAAAGTATAAAGAGTAATACTGGAGTTTGGGAAACTGATAAAAAATGACTACTGTAGAAGGCAGGTAAATGACCTTGTTTGGGAAAGGGTTTGGGTTAGATCATCCTCAAAAGACTCATCATGCCTACAATCCTACCTGTGTGTATCTGAGTGGGAACATAGGATAATATAATTTTGTGTGTCAACTCCTACCATAGCTATAAAAAGAATAATGTATTTCACAAAGACAACAACCATTCCAAACTAATGGTGTGCTAAATGCTACTTTTGGAAAGAGGAGGATAATTTTACCCTGGGAGTGAAGCCAATGAACCCAATCCAACTTTATTTATGTTTCACTGTTTTTAGCATTGCTCTTTCTGCTCCCAATATTCTACAAGCTCTTTGATATTTATGAGCTTAAATCTCTTTCTTCAAGCTGTTCAGTTTTAAGGCCTGGCAGTGTCAGGCTCCCTTATTCTTTCTGAAAGTGAGAAAGTTGCTGTTCTTGCAGTTTTTTTCCAAATCAGAAAGTTCTTTTCTTTCTGGGCTGAAAATGAAGTGCAGTAGCAATAAGTTGATGAGTTGTAAAGTACTAGAGCAAAGCTGAAAAAGTGGGCAGTAATTTGTGAATTAGGATAAATTTGTTATGCCATTGCACCAATATGTTGAGTCTTAATCCTTGGTACCCACACTTGGGACCTTATTGGAAATAAGATCTTTACAGGTGTAATTAAGTTAAGATGAGGTCATTAGGGTGGTCCCTTAATCCAATGAAACTGGTAACCTCTTGAAGGAAGAAGATGGTCACGTGGAGACAGACTCAGGGAAAACCTCTTGTAAAGACAGAGGAGAGATCGAACTATAAACCTAAAAAAGCCAAGGTTTTTGAGATGTTAAAGATTTTATCTGAAAACAAATACAATAGCAGAAACAACAACAAAAATCCAAACAGAACCAGAGCTAGGAAGTCAAGGAAGAATTCTCCCCTCCAGGGTTCAGGGGGAATATGGCCCTACTAACATTTTGGTTTTAGACTTCTACTCCTCAGAACTGTGACATGGTACAGCCAGGTCCCCCTGCAAAGAGGGATTTGTAACAGGGTCCAGAATTCAGGGTGTCCAGGAAATATTAAAACTATATAGATGCCCTCATCCCCACAAGGCTGAACTGGGGGGATGGGACACAAGGAGCAGGGCCATTGAGTACTATTTTGCATACCAACAGTTCGACCAGCCTCATACCTGATATGCAAAAATGGTTATTTAACATATCGATAGCAGCCAGTTAGTTTCATAGATATGTTAAGTAGCTGTGGCCATGCTTTGAGCCAGGGAGAGGAGGGTGACTTTGACCCATGATGTAACTGGGAGGCAACTCCCCTTGGTTACAGTGACTGCCGGAGAGCTTGAAGATGGTTCACTAAACACCATGGGGCGATGTCTGCCTGGACTTACTATGGCAGCCCAGAAAAGCTGGAAAATGCAGGAATGCTGGCAGGTGTAGGTGATTGTGGGAGGAGTTGGAAATGAGGATTCAGAGGAAGATTTGAGCCAGGATTTAAACCCAGGTGAGGCCACCATGTGGCATGAACCACATGGTTTTAGGGTTCAAACCATGTGGTTTTGGGTGGTTTTGGGACTCCCTTAACCATGCAGCTTAGGAAGCAGGAAAGAAAGATGTAGCAGTCATGTAGAGCTTTCTCTTAGCAGTTTGGAAGAATGTAGGGGAGACATTGCGGGAAGGTAAGGGCTGAAAGGACTCTGCCTGATGGGCCAAGAGGAGGTGCCAAATGGATTTGGATTAAGAACTGGAGATCACAGCGACCCAGCTGATGGTGCTGGGAACAGCGGAGGCCTGCCAGCTGAGCATGGATAACTGAGAAGAACCAAGGGAAGTGAGCTACAGACTTCTGTTTTTTGCTGCTGGAGGATAGTATTTCTGATTGGCAAGTTCTGAGACTCGCCTGCCAGGGCAAAGGGGCAAGTAAGGACCATGTGTGTTTGTGGGTGTTTTAAGGGACTTGGGGATTAAAAAAAAAAAGACATTAAGTCATTACTCTAAGTCTGTATAACTTTTGAATAAATAGTTCATTTCCTTTTCACCAAACTCTGTCATTGAGAGCTATAATTCCTAAGGGTGGTGGGCAAAGTGAGCCTAGTAAAGAGGGATCCAAGGGGAGGAGGGTCCATTCAGTAACAGTATCTTGTCCCCAGCACGAGTCTGTTCTGTAACAGAACTAGGAGGTAGTTCTCTTTACAACCACCAGTTTGTAGTACTTTGTTACTATAGCCCTAGAAAACTAATACAAAGTTCATGAAATATGCCTATTCAATGATAAAAAATAATGACCATTTGTTGTGTGTCTATTGAATTTAAGTTCTTTTGTATTTTATTTCTGGTCTTTGTAATAATCCCAAACAGTGGATATTATCACCTCTATTCACAAATAAAGGAAACTGCAACTCAGTTAGCTTAAGAAAATTTTCCCGGTGGCCTAGTTAATACGCAGAGAGATTTGAGCCCAGTCTTAACAACACCAAAGACTGGAGAATGAGCCAGACTATACAAACAAAAAAGTATCTGTAATTAGATCAATGAATTCTGTGTATAATTTGAACAATTCTTTATAATAGCAAACAATTATAATCCCACAGAATACTTGCTTTCTCTGGGCAAGTCATAGTTTCTGCTGACAATAAATGGCAATTAACTTCATAAAACTCTTCTCATATTTTTGATCTCAAACTTGCTAAGTACCCTGATGGAAAAATACACTGAAATTTCAAAATTATATTTAAAAAGTCCCCACATGTCAAAAGGATGAAAAGCTTAAAGAAGTAAGAAAATGAAATCATGAGCATAACCTTAACTTCTCTGCCAGCTCAGTGAAGGACTGGATTGGTATGTTATTTCTAGAAATAAAAGTAATAGGAGAATGGTCTAATACTTGTGCTCATAAATTCAAGAAATATTTATGGCAGACTATCCTGTGCCAGGCTGTGAACACAGTAAAGCCTGGGCTCTCGTGAAGCTCTTGTTCTATTGTATGGAAGTAAAGATAGACAACAAGCAAGAAATGTATGATATAAAAAAATATCATAATGTGCTGGAGAAAAATGAAGCAGAAAAGAGGGATTTAGAGTAATGAGGGCAGGGTGCTACCATCTGAGATGGGTAGTAAGAGAAAGACTCTCCAGTTCAAGGATTCAGAGTTTTTTAATCTGTTACCCTGTAATACAAGGGATTAGAAAAATTACTATAATGCCTTCATAAAAGTAACCTTGAAGTCACTGCTGAACTTTCCAGTTTGACTCTTGTGACTATCCTTTCATTAGTGAATTTAATACTCTGTTCTAAAATAACATTCCTTCTCCTCTACTATTACAAATATAAAGTATAGCATTCACTATCAGTAGACTATGATTCCTATGTTTAAATAAGTACTGTAGCTAAGGGACTATATGTCTTAACCACATACAGCTAGAGGCATATGCATAAAGTACTAACAGTCATTCTGTTCCAAATACATAGGCTTTGCTCAATAATATGAGTATTTTAGATAATGTGTTACTAAAAATAATACATCTGCCACATCAGATGCAAAACAATGTCAGATATTATGGCTCAAATTCTGATTCTATTAAATGCTACTGAAACTACTCTTGTTTTCAATACTTCCGTCTTCAGGGAAATAACACACAGTGAGGAATGAGAATCAAGGGCAACGCCAACAGTGAGGAGTGAATATCAATGGCTGGCTTGGAAATGAGCATAGAACCAGATCATGTGTAGGTAGATAGAGTCTCAGCTTCCCCTTGAATGAATTTCCAAAAGGTCTCCTTTTATTTGTATATGGGAACAACAGAATTTCCCACTTTTGGTGTTACTTTTAGTTTCAGGAAAAATCGCCAGAAATACTTTAGGTTTTTGAGATATTAAATGTTTTATTTGAAAACAAGTACAAAAGCAGCAGCAACAACAAAAACCCAAATCTAACTAGAGTCCACTAAGTGATAATAAATCTGGAATACATAAAGCTAATACTATTTTCAGCCTGAATATGTCTGAGTCTTTAATAAGCTAATGCTCACTGTGGCTCTCTGACAAGGAAAGATTATATGCAGCATTTGAAAAATTAAGTGACAGCACCTCTCGTGAGAGAAGTGTTCCTTGGAATGCATTTCTGTAAAACCTTTGGCTCATGTTTTCCAGAAAGGCGTGATAAAATTATTTCCTGGCTGAAGTAAGACTTAGCACATAATATCCATTTTCACTCATTGTTAAATAACTGTAGTACAGTTGGCCCATCAGCAGGTTTTAGCTTAGATTTATCTATAGCAGGTAGAACACAGGGCAGAAAAGCTTTGTAAGCTGGAGTTCAGTTAAGAAATAGGAGACTGAGATACACAATGCAGTGGGAGGCTTGAGATGCACAATTGTAGGTGTGTTAGGGACATGACAACACTAGATATTTGAGAAAGATGGTATAAGATCCATTGAGATTGAGCACAGAAAAGTATATTTATTTTTAAGCTTATTATTAGCCAAAACAACATCTAAAAGTAATATGGAATTTATGTTTCTATTCTCCTCTCTAAATCTATCTGTACAATGGGTGGTGTCTACAGCTGGTATGCCAGCTGGGGTATCTAACCGTTTGGCCACATCTCTTGGCCACACTGGAAGAAGAAGAGATGTCTTGGGCCACACATTAAATATACAGACAATAATGAAAACTGATGAGAAAAAAAGAGGTTTTAAGTAAATGTATGATTTTGTGTTGGGCTGCACTCATAGCCATCCTGGGCTGCATGCAGCCAATGGTGCATGAATTAGACACTCCATTGCATGCAGTACTTTAACCCAAAACCATATTTTGATTCAACAGGGATTCAGTATCATTTGTTTGAGGATTTATCCAAGGCCAGAAATTGACTGGTTTTTAGGGAAATATGGTGTTTTCCCTTCTCAGCATCCTTTCATCCCTCTTGATAAAACAGAACTGCAGAGTTCCTCTGGAGACCCACCACTCACTCAATGCCAAACCATGTAGTTCATTCGGGGTTATCACGTGGGTTTTCCTAAAAGTAGTACATAGGGCAAAGACTTGGGTGCAGGTAATTTATTTTAGAGGTGATTCTAGGAGCAGGGTGAGTAGAAAGGAGACAGACAGAAAAAAAAAGGAAACATGTATACAAAGTCTATGATAGAGCTGGTTTCCACAGTTGGCAACCAGTACATAACCCTAATGGTAACTTCTAAGAAACTTTACAGAATGCACTTAATAACTATTTGAAAACTAGGAGGTGGGGACCACTATTCATAAACTTCATCCCCCATTGATTGCAGAACACAAGGACATCAATGCCTATGCACCTCTAGGCTGCATTAAGCTCAAGCTGAGAGCCTCTGTGGCTTCTGAGAAATCCCTAATTCCGGAAAACAGACATGGCAGGTGTCTGAAGCCTTTAAGTACAGGAATAGGTTCAGATTAATCTGAACTGATGGGATGTTATGTTCCTAGAATTACAGCAAAAACAATGATTGGTTCAAGAGGATCACATTATTCAAAAATATCCAATAAAAATAAGACATTTTTTTCAACATTTGGAGAAAGTAAAAACAGCCTCTCTTCTCCCTTGGACTTGGCAATACAAGAATGTAAGGTCTGGAGAGACACAATTCACTTGTAACCATAAAGGAAATGCCACAACAGGGGAAATGGAGTCAGAAAAGAGAGAAAAATTGGATTCTTAGCGTGTTACTTGAGCAGATGGGATGTGAAGTGCCAAAGTCAGACTGACAGCCTGGATTTTTAATTTTTGCAAGCTATGTATACTTTCTGTTTGCTAAGCCAGTCTGAGTTTGGTTTTCAATGGAATGATTCTTGACTTGATCTTAATTGAAGTGTGGTACAAGAGCAACACCTTAAAGCTTGTTAGAAATGGAGAATGTCAGGCTCCACTCAGACCTGCTGATTCAGAGACTCTGATAGTGAAGTTCAAAAACCTTTATTTTAACTACCTTCCACGTGATTCTATGCATGCTAACCTTAAAGAACCACGGCACTAACAATATATTAGGTTAACCTGCTAGAGGCCCACACCATTTGTAAAAGGAATAAAAAAGCATTGGCTTCTAAAATAAACCAAACCAAACTAAGGCAATTTTAAACGTGATTTGATATTTGGAGCAAGTTGTTTTCAAAGTATATTAAGTATACTGAAAATCAAGAGTAACCATGATAACTTTAAGAATTCCAAGGTGACTTGGAAGGGCACTGCAGACTCAACTGCTATGTAGTTTTCAGTTTTTTCTTATTAAAATTTTAGATTTATTTGCAGAGCTCTGCCTGATGAGAAGGCTTGAAGGCTGAAAAATGAAGATAAGAGTTTTAGATTTTTCTTTGGTTTGTACTTATTCTGACTCAAATCAGACACCAGAACAATCACAGTGGACTTTTTTTTTATTGCAAGAGTTTCTTATGAAATTTTATTTATATCTTTTTAGACCTTGGGTTTTGCTAATACTACTAAACATGGTCACCTTTCAGACCCTGAATGGCACAAAATAATTGTTTTCTATCATCAGATTCCATAAAGATAATCATTCTGAGGAATTACTGAAGAGAAATAAACCCTGGATTTGATCATATTGTTCTCTAAAGCTGCATAAGGAAACAAAATTGGTTTATTAGCCAAGCTCATGACTTCAATGAAATCTCTTTAATTTGGTACAATTTGGAGGAAGAACAATATCCTTAAAATAAATAAAAGTTATGAACTTAAAAAACACTTATTACTCCTATGTAAAAATTATACTCTGTTAACCAACAAATAAGCAGAACTCCATTTTTTCATATATTTTATGGAAGCTTTTGAACTAGAATGGCAGTAGTTGCAACAGAAATTGTTTCACTAATGAAACTGAAAATATTTACTAACTTGTGTTTTAAAAATAAAGTTTAACTGTCAAACACTTGGAAGCAACCAAAATGCCCTTGAGTAGATGAATGGATAAATAAACTGTGCTATGTCCAGACAATGGAATATTATTCATAACTATCAAGCCTTAAAAAGATATGAAGGAAACTTAGATGCATTTTACTAAGTGAAAGAAGTCAATCTGAAAAGGCCACATACTGTATGATTTTAACTATTACATTCTGAAAAAGACAAAATTATGGAGAGTATAAAAAGATCAGGGCTTGCCGGGGGTTAAGAGGAGGGAGGGATACAAAGTAGAACATGGGATTTTTAGGGCAATGAAAATATGATACTATGAAGGTGAGTACAACATCAAGGATGACCCTATTAAGCTATGGACTTTGAGTGATTACAGTATGTCAACATAGGTTCCAGACTGTAACAAATGCACTGCTCTGGTGGAGGATGTTGATAGTAGGGGAGGCTGTGCATGTGTGGGAGACAAGAAAAATACAGGAAATCTCTGTACCTTCTGTTCAATTTTTCTACAAACTTAAAACTGCTCTAAAAATTAAAGTCAATAAAAAATAATTTTCCAACCTTTGTTCTAAGGGGTTGTGGAACCAATAGGTGGAAGGAACTTGGGTCCCTGAATGACCTCATAAACTATTTCCTTCTGCCCATCTACTGATATGCATGGATTGTATTATAAGCAAGAAATAAGTTGTCATTTTGTTAAACATCAAGATTCAAGGAATAAGATCATTACAGATGCTGGTCTTTGTTATAGCACTTAGGTTGAGCTGTCTGAATTAATATATCAGGGTACTCCACACAAAAAAATTATTTAAGCTCTAGTGCTGGTGATATAGAAAATCTGACCTCTAACTCATTGGAAGGTTGAGCCATGTAAGGGTGGAGGGTGTGGATGAAGACATGGAGTTCTGACTGCCCCACTGTCTGGCTCTGATGGAGGTGGCATCAACACTGCAGAAGTCAGGTGATGAGAGCAGGTAGAGGACAATGCTGGTTATTCTTACATAGGGATTGTTTAGAATTGCATTTATGTGTGGGCATCTGTCCATACTTCAAAGGAATCTTTAGACAAAAACCTAATTATAAATACCAAAACTGTGGATTCTGCTTTAAGAGATATCTTTTGTATGTTTGGAAATAGTCTTAGCAGCATTTTTGGGTGCAAAAATACCTACCCTTCATAAAATGGCGAAATACATTATTTTCTTTTCCTCTGTAAAAAGACTATATATTTCCAAGTCCTACATATTTCAATTCCCATAGAGTTCATTTTTCCCAAGAATTCTGAATGCTTAGATTTTATGTTATTGACTTCCCTGCAACACACATTTGCTACATCTTTCTTATATTCTGCTGGTATTACCACTCCTTTGGAATGAATCGTAGCATCTTCAATGTTACACACTGAGACTTAGGAAACAGGCTGCCCATTTTCTCTACATTAATAGGCAGAAAAGTTCTGCCCTCAAGGTAGGTTTTTGATTGCTGACTATAATAACCAGGGTTACTTGTACAATAAAAGAGTTTGATATGGATTTTTTTATTGTCTCCCTTCTGAAAAATTATAGTCATTGCTCATCCAGCAGATGTGTGAGACTGCAGGCTGAGAGCATCTGCCTCTCTTGTACATAGTCACTCTGGTTCCTACCCCAGCAGAAGAAAAATCCCCAAATTGTGTTTGCAAATATAATCTGAATAATGAGACAGCTTTACAAACATATCTGTGACTCTGGTCCCTTTTGTCTAAATCGACCTCTGTCCATCTTTTGTCATTTACAGTTCCAGAGACTTCCTCCTTTCCAAGTGTCTTAATATAGGTCTCCCCAGAGGCTGATCATGACAAAAAATATTAAGTGCAAATAGTTTCCCCCAGGGTTGGCCCCAGAAAACATTGGTAGGGCTATGGGAAAGTGAGATGATAAAGGAAAGGAGCCAAAAAGAGTCTGTTATCAAGCCAGCCACCACTATAAAGTCAATCCCAATGGAGAATAGTAGGAGCCTGGAGTAGAACATGCATCAGAATTATCCCACACAAAGGAGGGACAGCTATGTCCTACCCATCATAGAAGGCAAACTGCTTTTTGGTGGTGTCAGTTTCTTGGAACTTCAAGCTTGCAGTAGGAGTGGGCAAATTGGGCAGCCTATTCCAGAGAAAGCCCCCAGGCAAAATAAGGCAGATGTGGGCTTGGAAATTGAGCTGCTACACGCAGTCACAGCAGGGACACATGGGACATGAGCAGGCACTCAGCACCCATTACCCTTGGGAAGAGGAATCAGTGTCACCTCAGGGATTTTCTTTAGGTCTGAATGACTAGACAGTGTCTTAGATAAAACTATCCATTTGATAAAGAGGATTTGAGGGTCATCTTCCAACTTGATCTCTTCCTCACTCAAGGGTGGCTGTGTAGGTAAACAGGGTATATTAGCACCTAAGTAATGTGAAGTCAGGGGAACTTAGAAGGGCACTTGTATTCCAGACTCTTTCTTTCCTAGAATCATGAGACCTGAAATTCCAAAGTTCATTGGTTAAATTATAAATTTAGGGAGGGGGTACAGAGAGTAAATTAAAAAAAAAAAAAAAAAAAACTTTATCATCTACAGCATGAATAAGCCTATTGAAACTTTCCTGAGAGGTTTGATATGATACGGGTGGTGGATGTGAGACATGTTAGTGTATGATGTATGTTGTGTGTATATGTGGGTGGTCTGTCTTTTATGTGTCTGTGTTGAATGTATATACGTGCTATGTGAAGGTGTTCACATGAGGAACCTGTTCATCGAAGTGGTACATGGATGTGTGGGTTTCACTGAAGAACATTTCTGCTTTTTTTCCTAAGGAACTGGTCACTGTGACCAAAAGTCCGTTAAACTGTCTTATTTTCAAGTTTTCCAACCCTCACTCCATCCAATGATGTTGAATTCCTACTGCTTTCAGATTAGCTTAAACTTTAGTTGCTTCTGGCTGTGTAGTGTGGGAGGGTCCGAAGTGCTCCTTATATCAGGAGTGTCAAACTCATTTTCACCGGGGGGCCACATCAACCTTGAGGATGCCTTCAAAGGGCCAAAATAATTTTAGGACTGTATAAATGTAACTACTTCTTAACTGTTGAGGAGTTGAAATTATATTCTGCCATTTGAAGGCAACCCCGAGGCTGATGTGGCCCCCAGTGAAAATGAGTTTGACACCCCTGTCTATATTCTCAGGTAACTCAACAATGAATGGTAGATCTCCAGAGACCAGCAGAAAAGGCTCAGACCCTGGGCCAGAAGGACATCCCGGCATCATAACTGCTGCCTAATTTAAATAAAGAATGTCTAAAATAATGTGCCTTAAGTAAGAAGGCCAGATATTTCTTGAACTTGGGGAAAGTAAAGCAAGAGTGATTGAAGATTAGAGAGAACCCAGGAATTACCTATTTTCTAGCAGTAGTGCCTGCCTTATTTCCAGTTTCTTTATAACCAGGAAGCACAAACATCCTGTCCCTACTTTCAAACCCAGGAACCTCTCTGGTGCCCTCACTACACTTTGGGATTATGTGGAGGGTTTTGAGAATGCCAGTGCCTTGAAGCACCCCAGAGATGTTTATGTAATTGGTTTGGGAACATACTAGGCATGGAACTTTTAAGTTTCCTTCAGCCAAGGTTGAGAACCATTGCACTGAATTAACTCAGGTTCAGAGAGGGCATACCACAGAGTGTCTTGGCTATTGATAAATGTCTAATTGTAATCTTAAAATTAATATCTCCTGAATAGCACTGGTATTTATCCCCAAATTCCCAAATCTTCTTCTAATCTTCCATTTGCTCAAAGCAAAAACATTAGAGTCATCCTCAACTTCTCTCTCTCTCACACCCCACATTTTATCTGGCAGCAAATATTGAAAGCTCAGCCTTCTAAATGGATCTGTGTAGCAATGCCCTCTCATCATCTATGCCTTCACCATACAGTTCAAATTAATATAGTTTGTTCACCTGCATTGCAATAGCCTTCTAACCTATCTTCCTACAGTCACATCTCATAAAGCAATCAGATGAGCCCTATAAGTCATAAATCATGTCCTTCCTCTATTCAAAACCCTCCAATCATTTTCTCATCCTACTATAACTAAATACCTGAGTTTTATACAGCCCATTTTGGTCAGTAAAGTACGAGAATTTTAGGGTTAAACAAAATTAAATAGACATTATATGACTTCTCAAAACCTGTAATATATTATGTATTATTATGAAGCCTCCAAAGAGATGTATGCAGTGTTTTCCAAACTCAGCCATGAAAATCATTTTGGAAAACAAATAGCATCATCCCCATTTTTAATTGGCATTGATGTTAACCAGCTTTACCTGCTCATAGGCAAGGGAATTGGCCAGATCTGACAAACCCCATCACCTGTGCAAAAGAAAAGAAATATTGAAAAATGTGGCCCAGCTCCTCACCTTTATAACCAGGTCAGGAATATGGGCTGAATAGTTGATTTCTGTTTGTCTTCTTTCTAGTTTCTGAATTTAATAATAAAAAATTACAACCAGTTGGTTAATTGATGTTTCTGATTAAAAATAATAAAGATTCTGCATGTCTTTAAGAGTCGTGGTTAGTATGAGAGGGTTGATAGTCAAGATAAAATTGATACCCTACGTGTTTAAATTAGAAAACAATTACTATTTAATTTGAAAAGGTATATGTCTCTTTAAAAATTTAATAACTTTTTTTTTCTTAGCTGGACTCAAGAAATACTATTTGATCATGCTAAAAGCCCATAAAGAAGAAAGTAGTACTGTCCTCAGTTGACTGATATTCAGGGGATAGAAATAAGATGGTTTAAGGATTTTATTATTATTATTGTGCAATCTTGCAACTGGTGTTAGGTAAGAAATCACTGTTTTTTTAGAATAGGTGTACAGAGAATATTTTCCAGCCCTGTATGATTGAATGACTATGACAGTGGTGGCATTTTGAAACCCAGAAAGAGCTTTAAAGACTTACTATTTGAACTCATTGAAAGTAATAGGAGTCAATAAAGCATGACCATGTTATGAATTTTACACAGTAGGTTCTAGGCCCACATTATCACATTTCACAGGCCCTTCTCTTTTATTTCTAGGCCTCAGTCTGAGGTCAAAGAAGCTCAGAGTCTGAGACATAACCTGGCCCAGCTGTCCTCTTTCATGCCTGCAGCTGTGCAAATGGTGCTGTTGTTCTTCCTTCAAAACCTGATTTCTCTTTCTATTCCCCAGCTGAGCTCAAACAGAGTAACAGATGACATATTTCTACAAACACAGAATGTTTGTTTTGGTGTACATGCATAAGGGATCAAGAAAGTTAAGCCAAATTCTGCAAGGCCAGAGATGTTACCAAGAGAACATCATTACAACCACTTGAGGAAAAAAAAAGAACATGATATTTGCCAAAAATAATAAAGAGCTCTCATTTCTTTCTTAACATTTTATAGGCAAAAAGAAAAAAAGTAATACTGTGAGGAAGAAACACTCTTTTTTCTAAGTATCTTTGAAACCAATCAATTTTAGTTAAATGCCTATTGAGGCAATTAGGGCTGCTTTATATTTAATTATAAATCAACAAAAATGACTGTTGTACTTATTGTTGATTATGGTTATGTTGCCATTTTGAAATCATCCCTAAATATCATTTTGCTTATATTTCCCATCTTCTTTGGAGATTTTCACAAAGTGTTATGCTCAGAAACAGATGTATGTTTTGGGCTTTAAAATTTAAATGTCTTCATTGTGATTGTTTACTAATATTTATATCGTAGAAGCTTCCCCCCAATTAATCATTCCATGTGAGTGCTTGATTTAAGAATCCTCTTCGGAAATAGAGAAAAAATTTATGAGTGAAGTAAATGGGTATATGTGGCATATAGGAAAGATGCATTCAACACAGTGCAAGAAAATATACTTAGGTACAACTAGAATACTAGGGGGGAAATAGAAATTTTGCTGAGTGAAGGAGAATAGCCCAGAGAGAAAAAGTAGTATATCCTTTACATAAAAAATATGTCTGCATAGTCCTGACCATTGTGGTTCAGTTGGTTGGAGCATCATCTTGCAAAGCAAAAGGTCACTGGTTCAACTCTTGGTCAGGGCATATGCCTGGGTTATGGGTTTGGTCCACCTTTGGGGTGTGTATGAGAGGCAACCAATCAATGTTTCTTTCTCACACTGACATTTCTCTCCCTCTCTTTCTCCCTCCTTTCCCCTCTCTCTAAAAAATAAAAAATATATATCTCTGCATATGTGGTATGGATTAGTCAGACACCTGAAAATATTAAGCTTAATATGCAATATTAGATAGTAAGTGCTATGGAAAAATATCTTGTAATAGGAAAAGGGATAGAGAATATGGGAAGAAATGATTACAATTTTTAAAAAGGAGCCAAGGAAGATATCACCGAAAAGTTGACATTTGAGCAAAATTCTGAAGCAGGTGAGGTAGTGGAACTGATAAATACCTGGAGAAAGAAGTTGGGTTAATGGAAACAGCCTCTGAGATGGGAGCAGGCCTGTCAGGTCTGAGGATCAACAGAAAGGCCAGTGTGGCTAGGCAAAGTAAACACAGGGGAAAGTGGTAGGGAATTAGTGTAACAGGGTGCAGCCAAGAGGGGGGCCCCAAAAAGGGAGTTGGAATGGGACCCAGAACTCAGGGTGTCCAGGAAATATTAGAAAGACATATAAGATGTCCTCACCCCTTCCCCCTCAGGTGTGAGTTGGGGGAAGGGACAAATGGAGCAGGGCCATTGAGTTGTTTTGCATAGCACTGTGTGGCCTACTTACGTTTTGAGACACGAGCCGAGCTGAGAGCCGAGATGGCCAGTGAATGGTTCTTTGAGTTACTGCACCATGGTTAGATTGAAACAGTATTGCCGGCAGTATGAACTCTCCGAAGAGATGCACTATCTTAATGCATTTATAATATTGCACAACAGCCTGGTGCCAGAGACGGAGAAGCGTGTAATGGTGCAGAAGGAAAAAGTTGTCTCAGAACCCCTCCCTGATAGTAGAACACAGGAAGAGACAGAGAGTGAGGAAATAAACCTCATTAATGCTCTAAATTCAGGGAATAGATGCTCACAGCCAGGAGGAAGGCCAGCGGTGCTGCGGCCTCCTTGGGAAGTAGGACACACCACGGCTTCCCCCACCTTGCAGGTGAGAGAAGTCTCCACCACTGATTCGCACCCTCTGCAGGTGGGTGCCGCCTCTCTCCTGTCTGAGCAGGTGGGCGGCTCTGGAGTTCCGCCGCCTGCCCAGGCCGCAGGGCCGGGGTCGCCCTGCCACCTTCACAGGTGGGCGGGGCCTGCGCTTTGCCTCTGCCGGTGGCGCACCCACAGTGGGTGGGTAGTGGCTCTGCTCCCCCACTTCCTCAGGGGGAAGGAGCCTTTGGAGCTTCCCTGGCTCCTCAGACCGGAGCCCCTGCACCTGCGCAGGTGGGAGGGGCCTGGCCCCCTCTGCAGAGTGAAGCCTTGGCGCACCACCCTCTGCAGGTAGGAGGGGCCTGCACCAATTCAGTCCCTCTACAGCTGGGAGGGGTCTCCATGGGGCAGCCACCGTCACAGCTGGTGGAGGTTTCTACACCTCAAGCCTCACAGGTGATGAGAACTGCCACTGCCGTGATGCCTCCCCCTCTACAGGCGGTGGGAGCCACCTCAGTACTGTGTCCTCCCGAAACCGCCCCTGAAGTGGAGACTGCAAGGGCTTCACCTCCACTTGCTGAGGAACGTATCTCACCCCCATGCACTCGCCAGGGCACCTCCTATAACCGGGGAGCCTCCAAAGGGGTAGCCAGCCAATACCCATTGAGGCAATACCCAATAGGTGGAATAAATGAAGAAGGCCAGCCCACTGGCTACTATTGGGCCCATATTCCATTCTCCACTTCGGACTTATTGATCTGGAAGAATGCCAATCCGTCATATAGGAATGATCCTCAGAAAATGGCAGATCTTGTTGCCATTATTTTTGCCACTCATCACCCAAACTGGGCAGATGTACAGGCCCTCTTGAACATTTTGCTAACAGCAGATGAGAGACGGTTGGTTTTAAATAGAGCTGATCAAGAGGCCCAGCGCCTCCATGATGCAGACACCAAGGCGGTCCTAAACCCAAACAAGGTAATTCCTCGGGGAGACCCTAAGTGGGACCCGAATAGCAGAGATGGCTTAACCTCTTTGAGACACTATGGAAGGTGCATACTTGAAGGACTTAGGAAAGGAGTGCCCAAGCAGAGGAGTCTGAACTTGATACAGACTCTACAGCAGAAGCCAGATGAGGATCCTTCTGAATTTTTAGAAAGGATCTATCAGGCATATAGGAAATACACTGATATTGATCCGGAGGCACCAGAAAACGTGAGGATAGTAAACATGACTTTTATTGGGCAGAGTGCCCTGGATAACAGGAACAAACTTCAGCGTGTAGATGGAGTACTGGGAATGAATTCCTCCCAGCTGGTGGACATAGCATTTAAAGTCTACAATGCCCGGGAAGCAGGGAAAGCAAAACGGGCCACAGTGTTTTGGGAGTTAGCCCAGGGAAACCAAAAGAAGCAGGACCCTAGGGCAGAGAAAGGAAACTCATCTGGTGCCCACTGCCATGCTGGTGGCAAAAGGGGCCCTAAAGAGAGGAAGAAAGGCACAATAGGCATTAATCAACGTGCCCATTGCAAGGAGGAGGGGCACTGGAGAAATGAGTGCCCACATCGCAAAAGGGAATGCAAGAGTAAGGATCCAGGTCGAATGGTGGTAAAGCAGGAAATAGAGAATGACAATGAATGAGGAGGCCCAGGGGCTCCATTGGACATCTCCCAACCCATCATTATTTCCCCACAGGAGCCTTGGGTACAAGTGATTGTGGGGAACAAGCCAATTGACTTTCTTGTAGACACAGGAGCCACATACTCTGTATTGAACACAAAGTTGACTGGAAAAAGCTCAAATGAAGTGATGGTTACTGGTGTGTCTGGCCAGGTACAAAAACAGACATTCCTACAATCTCTGGAATGCCAGGTTGGGGGTCAAAAGCTCACACATAGCTTTCTGTATATGCCTGATTGCCCCATTCCGTTGTTGGGCCGAGATTTGCTGTGTAAGCTGCATGCACAAGTAACCTTTTCCCCCAAACAACAACAGCTATTCGTGGAAGTCCCACTGGAAAATGCCCTCCGGTTGCAGGCTTTCCTGACCTGTCCTGAAGGCCCTGGAGGTAAACCCTTCCCACCTGAAATCTGTGAACAGGTGGATCGAACAGTTTGGGCTGATGGAACTCCAGGTAAAGCAGTTAACATGCAACCCATAAAGATATATCTGAAAGAAGGGACACGGGTCCCACGAAAGTAGCAGTATCCCCTCAAAAAGGAGGCTTTAGAAGGTATCCAGCCAGTGTTGCAGAAGTTTTTGAAATCAGGATTAATTCGGCCTTGCCGGTCACCGTACAACACTCCCATTTTGCCAATCAGAAAGCCACACTCGGATGAGTATCGGTTTGTACAGGATCTCAGGGCCATCAATGACATTGTCCAGGACATTCACCCTACTGTGCCTAACCCTTACACCTTGTTGACTATGGTGCCTGGGGATAGCAAATGGTGTTCAGTCCTGGACTTAAAGGATGCCTTTTTCTGCATCCTAATAGATGAGCAGGCTCAGCAACTATTTGCCTTTGAGTGGCAGAATCCAGAGACTAAAGCCATGCTCCAATACTGCTGGACTGTGCTGCCACAAGGATTTAAGAACTCTGCAACTATATTTGGGGAAGTGCTGGAAAAAGACTTAAGGGATATTCAGTTGAGATCGGGAGTTCTCTTGCAGTATGTGGATGACCTGCTAATAGCCAGTAGTAACTATGAGGACTGTTTGCACAACACCATCATGGTTCTAAATCATTTGGCAAAGAGAGGATATAAGGTGTCCCCTCATAAGGCCCAAATTTGCAAACAGGAAGTGGCATATTTGGGATTCCAACTAAAACAAGGTACCAGGAGTCTGATGGCAGATAGAAAGCAAGCCATTGCTACACTAAAAATCCCAGAAAATCGAAGACAGCTTCATGGGTTCTTGAGAATTACAGGGTTTTGTTGGATTTGGATTTCAAACTTTGAACTCATAGCAAAGCCACTGTACAATTCCCTAAAAGGACTGGACTCTGAACCCCTAGAATGGACAGGGGATTGTCAGGTAGCATTTGATACTTTGAAGAAGCTGGCTTTGGCCCCTGCATTAGGACTGCCAGATTACAGAAACCTTTCAAACTGTACATTCATGAAAGGCAGGGGATAGGACTTGGGGTGCTAACCCAGACCTTGGGAAATATCCTCCGACCCATAGCCTACCTCTCAAAGAAGCTGGACCACACAACAAAAGGATGGCCACCATGCCTCCGGGCAGTAGCAGCTACTTGTGACATTTTACAAGAAGCTGAGAAGTTTACCTTGGGACAACTTACTACAGTGTTGGTGCCACATCAGGTTCTGGCTCTGCTAGAGCAGAGAGGAGGATATTGGCTGACAGCAGGGCGTATGGGGAAATACCAGGCCATTTTGCTGGACAAACCCAAGGTTACCCTGCAGACCACAACAACCCTGAACCCAGCCACCCTACTCCCAGATATGGAGGGGGACTCTGCCCTTGAGCATGAATGCTTGGAAATAATTGACCAAGTTTATTCTAGCAGGCCAGATCTGACAGACAAGCTGCTGGTGTCACCAGATGGGGAGCTGTATACAGATGGGAGCAGCTTCTTGGACAATGGCCAGCAACGAGCTGGGTATGCAGTAGCCACAGCAGACAAGGTAATAGAAGCCCAGGCCCTTATGCCAGGAACCTCAGCACAAAAGGCTGAACTAATAGCCCTCACAAGAGACGTATTGCTGTACCAAGGAAAGAAAGTTAACATATATACAGATTCCAAATACACCTTCATGGTAGTCCATGCCCATGGAGCAATATGGAAAGAAAGAGGACTTTTAACCTCGGGGAACAAGGATGTTAAACATGCGGATGTGATTTTACAGTTGCTGGAGGCAGTGAATGTACCAGACCAGGTTGCTATAATGCACTGCCCAGAACACCAGAGGGATGGTTCCCAAACCAGTCAGGGAAACCAAATTGCTGACAAAGCAGCAAGACAAGCAGCCAAGGATCTGCCATGCCTAGCAGCTCTGGTTCCCCATCTGGACTTGTCAGAGTTTAAACCTCATTATACAGAACAGGATGAGGAACAGGCCCATGAATGGGGATTCACTAACACTGATCCCAATTCTATGTGGAAGGTCAATATCCATGGTATGATTTTACTCCCTGAGGGTCTAGTGTATCCTGTCCTCAAGCACCTACATGAAGGGACCCACTATGGAAGAGATGCTCTAATGGATTTCATTAGGCCACATCTGAAAGGCCCTTATTTGCAAAGGACTGTCCACAGGATCAGCCGAGTCTCTAAGATATGTGCCAAAAACAATCCTAAGACAGAGCATGTTCCCACACAAAAGGGAGTACAATACAAAGGGGTGTGCCCCTTCGAGGACTGGCAGGTGGACTTCACACAAATGCCTAAAACAAAGGGAAATTTCAAATTCTTGTTGGTCTTTGTGGATACTTTTTCTGGGTGGGTAGAAGCATACCCCACCAGAATGGAAAAGGCAACTGAGGTGGCAAAACCATTGCTATGCAAAACAACTCAATGGCCCTGCTCCATTTGTCCCTTCCCCCAACTCACACCTGAGGGGGAAGGGGTGAGGACATCTTATGTGTCTTTCTAATATTTCCTGGACACCCTGAGTTCTGGGCCCTATTCCAACTCCCTTTTTGGGGCCCCCCTCTTGGCTGCACCCTGTTACAATCCCTCCTTTCAGATATACACCCTTTATAATCATACAAAGGACAATGGACGAAGGTCTCATCTTCTTGTAACTACTTCCGGCTGGACATGGACGTCGTCCTACCTACCCTTGGGTCAGGGATGCCCTGAAAGGGAGGGCTGCAGCACAGAGGGAGTCCTTCCTGTAAGGGGAAGGACTTTAGAGAATCCTGGTCAGTTGGCAGTCACCAGGAAGTCGCAGGCTTGCTGTCCAAAGGCTGGCATTACTGGACA